>JAZHYW010051305.1:0-21824 GCA_037355805.1 Ixodes ricinus
ATATATATATATTAAGGTTAATTGTTGATCTGCAATTGATTGATTGATTGAACTACTTTATTTGCACAGGTGTCGGTGTCCCCAGAGGAGGAGGCCAGACCGTTTGTGCTGGAATGCGAGGCCGAAGGAAGCCCGAAGCCGACGTACCAGTGGACCAAAAACGGCAATGAGTTCAACCACGTTGCGGCACGACACGCGCGTCTCGCAGGTGCCCAACAGGGGCACGCTCGTCTTCACCAGGCCTGACGACATGGACGAGGGGCTCTACCAGTGCAGGGCCACAAACATCCGCGGCACGGCCGTGTCCAACGCGAGCATCGTGCGCAAGTCAGGTCGGTTCCCGGCAGGTTTGCTTCTGGTTGCTTTCGCCAGCTAGGAACAAAATAAAATTTGAACGAGAGAACTAGACGGAGAACAGAGAGCTGGTTGGTGAAAATACAAGAAATGAACAAAGAATAAAAACACGCAGGGACAAGGACAAATGTCTGTTATTCGTATGTTTATACAGCCGAAAGTTTGTCTGCCTCAATGGGCGCGGTGTCTTAGCTGTAGAAGAGCCATTCAGCCGGTGCAGTACTACCGCTAACCTGGGGTCTTTAACATGCACCACGCCGTATAGTGATACAAGACCGCACGCCGGTACGATGCTCATCCAGATCGAAACGTGCAGGAGGGAGGGGGGGGGGGGGTATTGAACCGAGCATCCCTGGTTCTGCTGCGCGAGCTTTGGCTTCGCGTGCTCCGAGCTGGTGTACGCTAAAGTCACTGTATCCCGGAAAAGTAGCGCCAAGCTTCCCGAAATATCGCCATTTTGGCTCATGAAATGAGGAATTTATCCTCGACCTCACCGTCCTTGGTGAAACATTCTAAGTTCACTGGTGATGGATAGTTTTATAGATACGTCTCTTGTATACCGAGATTTTGCTATCCGCACACCGGTGAAACAGGAGTGCATTTTCTTATACCGCCACCACATGCGCTATCGGTGCTTGGAAGCATCTAAAAATCATTTTCTTGTCTTCCAATACGAACAAACAATATACTAATTGTAGGAGATCCGTGAAGATGGGCGTGAGAGTGCTATGTTGATTGCATATACAGTGCCAAATAAGTTTATATAGGCGAGGAACGCACTCAGTACGACGATGCTTTATGGCGATCTTGGTGCGACTGGTTTAGAACGACCCTCTCGAATCTTCGAAGATATGAAGGGGCCGAAATGGAGACGCCGGTGGAAAAGAGCGAGCCACGGAGAAGCACGGGACGCCTGGAAGCCACAGACTGGGTGCGGTCTCAGACCAAACAAGACGCTTCTCATAACACCAACCGATTGTAATCTAAACAGTTCAATAAATATTGACGGGGGCGCAGCTGGCCAAGTAGGCAGCGCGCCCTAGGCCTAGGGTTATCGTGCTTGGCTCCAACGCAAAGAGCCGATCGCGGTTCGATTCCTGGCTACGGATGCACCTTTTTGTTGTTTCTGTTAATGTCACGTTCCGGGCAAATTCAAGTACCCTGCTGCTTATTCGAGGTTAGAATGTACTACGCACCGAAGCTTCTACGCCGATTATTCCAAAAGCCCACACGTGTACATAAGGGGTTCCGCGTGGCGAGCCGGAGTCAGTTTCGCCCCAGCGCTCGATCCTGCTGTTTCGCCATCATCGACGCCTGCGACGATAACCTACTTTTCTTTTGTTTTGGGCACAAGTTCGCCCCATTAAACGTTCAGTTTCTTCAGTTATTCGCCGCCTCATCATTTGTCATTCGTGACAATATATCCTTGCATTATCCTGCAAATTAACCGGTACACCAATGACATAGTTTTGGAACGCAAATGAAACGACGCTGTTGGAGATAAAAGAAAACAACGGTTTTCTCATTCGAAAGCTGAGATACTCAAAAATGATTTCCGTGTATGTTGTTTCAGCAGTTACGTTCTAGAAGTGCCGTTCTTCTATAAGATTAAAAGGAAAAAGAAACTGCTGTTCATAAATATAGAAGCCGTATGTCTCAAGTACAACATCTGGAATGTTGCTCCTGTTCTGTCTCCATCACGCTCGAGTCTTCATTGTTTTGACAGAATCCGCAGACTGGAAGCTTCAGAAATAAATATATTTCTACATCTTCGAACCTTTCTTGACCCTGAGCTTCTTAAAACGACACCTAAAAATAAAAATAAAAAAGTTTTTTTTTTAATTTAGCAGTCTGGTTGAGACACGCTAGTCAAGAAATTAATTTTATGCGAAAAAAAGATTTTTACAGCAATATTGACGGCGCAAGACTTGATTTAGCCGGTAGTCACATCATTTCCCCGTGTTTTTCTCTCGGCATTTCGGGCGCGTGGAGGAGATGTGGATCGGCTTCGCCTTCACGTTGAGGGGGAAAGACCGAATGACCATCTCGTTGAGCGAATGACCATTCCATGACGTCATGGACTTTGCGCGCAGAATTTCAAATAAATCTCTCGCCGTCAATATTGCTCTAAAAAAATGCTTTTTCGCGTGAAATTTATTTTTCTGCACGCGTGTCCCGACCAGACTGTCAAAAAAAAAGTTCTTTTTTCTTTTGGGCGCCCTTTAATAACATTGTTTTATTTGCGTAGTTCTCTTCATTAAATTTCCCTGCCAGCTTGTTGTCTGCCCATTAGGTAGTGAAAAATACAAACATTAAACACAACAAACTAAAAGACGCAAATGCCATAATTGCAGGCCTATTAAGAATAAGAACCTGCGGTCACAACTTGCTTATCAATTTCCAGCTTAGGTTGTTTAACCGCGAGTGTGACATTATGTGTCAGCGACATTTAGCAGACATCTGTATTTTATTCTCGATGTATTTTCGAAATGGTTATAGGGGAACGTGTCACATTTAGGAGTGTTCTTTTTTCTTCTCAAGATCGCTTTTAGAGCATCGGGATTATTTGTCCAGTGTGAAGTGATGGAGCTGCACCCTTGCAGAGCTGAACCCGTTCCCGGAAGACAGCCCCAGGGAGGTGAGTGTGGTGGAGGGAGATCCACTATCACTGGACTGCAACGCTCCGATGGGGTACCCCAGGCCTACCATCTACTGGCTCAGTCTGCACGACAACGGTGCCTTGCGCCTGCTCAACTCTTCACGCATCACGTCCGACCCCGAAGGGGGCCTGCACTTCTCCAGGGTGGGTCGACTACCTTCCTCTCATGTGTTTGTTAGTTTTCATCTCTGCAGTGAAGCTCAGAATGCCCAGCGTAGGTGCTTGTTCTCTCAGCACGCTTCCCTATTACCAATGCTTTGTTCCATTCACTTTCTGGGGAAAAGGCGTTGTGGTTCTGCGACTGAAATAAAACCGAGGAAAATCCGCAAAACAAAGACGGACGCGAAGAAGGCGACACGAACAAGCGCGTGTTCGTGTGTCCCCTTTTTGAGTTCGTCTTTGTTGGCGCATACAAGTTTCCTCAGCTTCATGCACGAGCTAGCCCAACAACAACTCTTTTTAGACTAAAATTAATGTCATGTACTGACATCCACAATACGTTATTGCAAAAAAAACAGAAAACGAAGGTGGTCAGATATGACAGAAACATCTACTCAAATAACCTGTCTTAAGTGCCAGTGTGGCAGCCGATTTCTTGCCAAGAAAGATGGCGTCATGCGTTACCATAAGATAACTCCCTTAGTAAAACATGGGCTCTCAGTCCAAGGTTACCTTGTGGTTTGTGTTCAAAATAGTCGGGTTGTAAACAAATATGCTTAGTTAAGATCTTTTCAAGGTACTGTAAACGTAAAACACGTTCATAGATGTCATGGCGTCACGCAGCACCTTCACGTCCCGTCACGTGGTTAACTGCTCTAAATTTAACTGGAAAACCGTTGACATTGTTTCCGCCTGACTTTACACAAAGCCCATAACATTAAATTTGTCTGTGACTTTACAACTCTTCTGTGGCGTGAAATCCTTTTCCAAAGTCCCCCCCCCATCCCTCTCTTTCTTTGAGCTAGAAAACATGCTCTAGTACGTTAAGAATTTGTAAAATGTGCTTTGCGTATATTTAGAGGTTGGCGTTGCACTAAATTTTTTGGGGTTGAGTGTCAACTCGGTGCCTGTCTGCAGAGCTAGAAAGAAAAGGCGTGTGGCATTCACATGTTTGGCCTTCGCCGTCGCGGCAGGTGGAGCGAGAGGATGCCCTGGAGGATGCGGTGTACACCTGCGCCGCTACCTCGGTCTTCCTGCATCAGTACAAGATTGGGAACAAGGTCCGGCTGCGGGTGGAGCGAGTTCCGAGCGCGCCAAGTACAGAACACGCCCCCGTAAGGCAGTACCTGTCACCAGAAAACTTGGTCGCACTCGAAGGACAGGAGCTCAAGCTGTACTGCATCTTCGGAGGCTCGTGAGTTCCTGGTTTAGTTGTCGAGCACGAACTTACATTTTTCATCTTCCCTGCAAGCGCACGGAGTGTGGAAGTTCCTTTCTGTGTCATCAGCCAACACCACCTATAGAATTATCAGAGCTCGCGTGCACTAGCATTTCGACATCATCACAGTGAGATCCAGCACACACCCAGATTAGATACAAGTGGTGTGTGAACGTTCGGCCGTGCCTCACCTGTTCGTCTTAGGCCCAATTGCTTAGTGGACGACTTCCGAATGCGATGCCGTTCTGAAAAGATAGAGGAGACTGCTAACAGATTTCGATTCTTCCAGGTGGTGTTGCATCAGTTCACACTTGACTTCACCGTAAACCAAAGTTTGGATGATATACAAGCACAACGTCACGGTGCACTTTTTGCATTCATTAGACAAGAAGGTGATGATACACGGGAAAAGATAACGAACGTACACAGGGGCATTAGGCTTTCAGAGCTGCACGATTGATCCTATCGCCTCGTGCGCTCTGAAGCTAGTTAAAACGACGTAAATTAGGTTGCAGCGGAACGGAAGGAAAGGGTCAAATGTATGCATACTAGTGGGAAGTATGTTGTTTCTTAAAATATATGGTTGCTCGAGTAACCACATTATGACACATAATGTGATTATTCGAGTAACCACATTAAGGTAAAGAGATCTTGTCTTTGTCATAAGAGGGCGATGGGTCAGTGAGGTTCGTTGAAAAACCGGAGCCCCTAGCGTGAGTCGCGCCAACGCAATATGCTTTCAAACTAAAACCGGTTAAAATTAAACTAGGGATATATCGTCCAAACTTTCCATTCACGGAATGAAGACCGCATTGTAGCAGAAATGAAACAGCTTCCGGTTGCACTTCTTTATTTTCAACGAGAAATGCTTAGGTGTGACGTTGTAAGCGCTAATGGCATTTAATCAACTAAACGGCGAGCGAAATGAAAATGCGCAATATAGCTTTGTTGCTAGATTCCGTTTTAAAACCATGTTCACTTTTGACACTGCACACTATAGAGCTTGAATAGTTCGAATTAATCAGGTCCCATAAAAGATTTATTTGGGTAAGCCATTGAGTGAAGCTTCAAATGTCATGACTCAAGCAGAAAAACAAAAATCCAAACATAAACTTTTATGGCTGTGTTGTTTTTAGAATGATAACAGGAGAAATTAATAATAAATGGGATATAGCTTCGAGGAAAGGGCCCCGTAGAGATAGGTTGGACTGACTGTTATTAGGTTCATTTGCTGAGTAATGAAAGTCCTCGTTTTTGCGCTGTGAACATTGAAGGGCTTGTGTCTTTTGCAATCGGATGAACGAACTAAAATGGCGGAACATTTTTTCCAGGCCCCAACCACTGATCACTTGGAGGAAGCTCGACCCGAATCCGGGATCTTCGAACTTCACCACTGCAAATTACGGCAGAAACTTGGTGATCAGTTCCGTCGTACTCAAAGACGAAGGCACGTACGAGTGCGCGGCCTACAACGGCGTGGCCATGGTTCAATCTCATGCCATCAACGTCACGGTGGAGTCTGCCCTTATTGGCTACGCTCGCCAGAGAACACCAACACCGCCGAGAACGAGAGCGTCTCCTTCGAGTGTGTGGCCTCTGGCAAACCGGAGCCGAAGCTGCAATGGTTCATCAATGGCGTTCCCCTTCAGAGTGAGTTGCACGGAACACATGTGGTTTCCTTGGGTATGAAATGCCTCATTGCCTGTGAGCCAAGAAGAAGGAGAAGGGCTCTGAGCACACAAATATAGCCAGGCAAACCAGTATTACCAGTATCTAGAGAACTGAAGCCCTAGTACCACTAGAGGCAACAGCTAACGACAACCGATTACACGCACGTGCAGCATGCACGCGAAGTTATTTTTGGCAGGATTGAAATCACTCGTGTTTCTGGTTGCTGCTGCTTGTCGCTATTGGCGACGAGCGCGACCGAAAGCGTGCTGTGGTCGGCCTTCCACGATTGGCCGAACGCTGACTATGACGTCAGAAAAGGATTTCTCATCGACGGAAATAAGAGGAATGAAGAACTTTAATTTTGACGGTGTTGGCAGTGTTCGTTTGAGAGCGCAATGATTTCAGCTTCCACCATGCTATTTACAAACACCATCGAACTTGTTGTTCGCAAGGTAATGACGTCACAAGTGGGAACCATAGGACGGCGCCACCGAAACATCTCGCAGCCGAGATGTATTGGTGGCGCCCTCCTATGGTTACCTCTCGTGGCGTCATTTCCTTGCGAACAACAAGTTCGATGGTGTTTGTAAATCGCATGGTGGAATCTTGAAATCATTGCGCTCTGAAAACCAACACTGCCAACACCGCCAAAATCAAGGTTCTTACATTTCTCTTATTTCTGTCAATGAGAAAACCTTTGCTGGCGTCATATTTAGCATTCGGTCAATCGTGGAAAGCCGACTACAACGACGCTTTTGATCGTGCACGTCGCCAATAGTGGTACTCGGACATGGAAAGCTACGGAAAACCTCGGTCATTAAGAAAGACACCATGAACTTCCTTTCCAGTGTTCTAAACAATAGCATTTTCAGTTGATTATTTCTGAATCAAAAGAACTAATCAGGTAGAAACGGAACCTGACGTAGTTCAGAAAACTTATCTGAGTAAGACTAAGCTATCGTCAAATATCATGTACAATGATAGACCGGTCTAATTGTTATCACTTTTATCCTCAATCACTCGCAGTGTTATTGTAGACTGTAGGGCTCCGTGTTTTCGGATAAATCCGAAAAACTCCGAAAAACACCCGCCGGTAAAATTTTGGCCAATTCGGATTTATCCGATAAACTCCGAATGTTTATGTGCCAATGCCACCCCCCCCCCCCCCGCAAAAAAAAAAAAAAGTAAAATACTTTTTTTTTTACAATTTGATTAGCACGGAGTCAATGGTCCTGGGAAAATGGCACCATAATTATCTTTTAAATCTCAGACCGTTGTCAAAAGGGGTCTTGCCGCTTGTCTCGTCGAGGTTTGAGTTCAGGGCAACCAGGTCATTGTCCATTCATTCGGGTCACGACGAAAACCACTCTTTTGGTTTCCAGTTTGAGCCATGCGATTTGTGATTTGGAGAAAGGAGAAGGTATGTTTTTGTAACAGTGAAAGCTATGGGCCATAGAGATTGTATTAAATAGAGAAAAGGGACAGTTGAAACTCTCTATTACATCCTTAACCACTCCACCTCGCACGGCCGCGGGCTAGATTGATGGAATAGGATGGGATGTACGAGCTTCGTAGCGACTGCCCCCGGGAGTTTATTGATTTTAAGGTATCGACGTTTATCGAAGCAACACTTGTGTGCGACTTTTGTCGTGGGACAAATTAATATTGCCAATGGCAGTGGCACGAACGTCAAATTCAACCGAAGAAATTTTAATCGATACAAGCGCGTTTTAGTTTTTATCTGGCATACGTTTACATCCGGTTATTATTTACATATTTATTTTCAATAGGAAACACTGCGAAATTAAACTCCGAATTTCGGAGAATTGGGAATCAAGCAAATATAAACTCCGATAAACTCCGAATCTTCGGCAAAAAATAAACTCCGAAAAACACCCTCCGAATTTGACGAAAAATAAACTCCGAAAACACGGAGCCCTTTGTATAAGTAACTAAACGTGTATAGTTTTTTCGTAACTTAATCTTTTTAATTCAGAAATCTAACTGTTTCTGAGGTACTGACAACCTGACGTTCAACACACTTGCATAGGCACTGAGTTTGGACACCCCGACACATTTGATCTGGATGATTACCGTATGGACGTGTATCGCTACCGCGCGAGGCCGTTGGAGAATCCAGGCTAGCAGTCATTCTGTACTTCCTAATTTTCTGATCTGCAGCCAGAACCTGTCCTGCCAGACCATGGCACACTGACTTCACGTCGTTTGATTGTCCAACGTCAAAAAATGAGGACAGAATTTTTGTATAAGCTATATAGCTGGTATTATGAAACCAATTCGAGTGATTATAAACACCTTCCTCGTAGGACTGCAAAAGTCAACGATCAGTTTGGAATCAAGCCGTACAGCACAAACTTTGATGCTTTTAATTATACTCTTTTTGGTAAAACAACAGGTGAGGTGTGGAATAGCTTGTATGGCAACCTTTTTGTTGGGATTGAAAAAGCTGAGTTTTGAAAAAAGTGTTCCATGATTTTTGTTCAAAGATGTGCTAGTTGTCTTGAAATAGTGTTGGTTATGATTTCGTGGACGCTCATGTTGAACAGGGAAATCACCCTAATGAGGATTGCATCTGTGGTCATTGATTGTTGCACGGTTCTTGTTCTTTTTTTTCTTGTTTCTGGAAGAAAAAATTAAAGACGTTGACAATTCCCTGTCATTCCGAATTAAAGCGCACCTCTTAAGGAGGAGGATGGGGAGGGTACGGAGAGGAGTGAATGGCCCTCTTTTCTCCACCGTACACCTCTCCTCCCTCCCCTCCCTCCTTCCTCTCCCCCTCCTCCACCCTCTTCCTCCCTCCCCCTTCTCTCATTCTCCTTCCCTCCTCTTCCCTTCCCCCTCCTCCCCACCCCATGCCTCCCTTCACCCTCGTGACGTCACTCGTGAAGGCCTCGTGAAGGCGGTGACCTTCACTGTGAAGTTCGTGACCTTCGTCGTGACCTTCACGAGTCACCTTCGTGACGTCACTCGCCACCCTAGTCACCCTCGTGACGCCACTTGTGGCCAACGTTATTAGATTAGCTGAGTTACGGAACTGCTCATAGACGTTGCATGCACGAACAGCACCCCCCTCACTCACCATGACTCGCCCGGAGTCGCTCGACGTGCCGCCAGACAGCTGCTTTGGGAACCGAATCGAGATACGTTTGTTTCAACATTACTAGACGCGTAAAAACCAACGGAAAAAACTCTTTTGTAGGTACTTTTATTGGAGTTTAGTACAAAATGGGGGGCGCGTGATGTCTTCTAAAATTTTTAGTTTTGCAAGGTTTTCAGCACAATTAATATAGTTTTTATACAACCATGCCTCAGCGGTGATTTCAGGTTGCGCGTCCCGACCTAGGTGCGACTTAACTACGGAGATATTTCGCGGCGCGTCCGCTGGGGAGACGGGAGTGGCATCCCTGTAACCCTTTCCACCGTATCTGTTTCGGCTCCGAAATGGCCGATTAAAGCCAAAATAGATGTCACGTGCAGTTCCTCGAGTGACTGCTGCGGGAGAAATGGCGGCGTTGTGATCGCCATTTGGCGCTTCAGCTGTGCTCTTTGGAACGCACAGTTATGAAAATGAAAATATAGATGGCGCTTCGAACGACGCCGGGCGGATTGAAGTGAGTGAGGGGGGTACCTCCTCCGCGGGAGTTCCACAACTGAGGTAATCTAGTAACGTTGCTTGTGACCCTCGTGATGTCACACGTGACGTCACGTGTGACGTCATTATTGGAAACGTGCCACAATGCAACGCGCGGTCACGCCGACGGCGACGACGACGACACTCATGCCGGAAACGGGCGCCTAAGAGCTGCGCTCTAAGAAGAAACACATTTGCAACTCTTCTGAGGCAGCCCGGGCTATCAGTATTCAAAATAAATAAATAAATATGCCATTTTTATTTCACCAGTGCGTGTTTGCAGATGCGGAACCGAATCTCCGCCGTAAGGTGGAGGGTTCACGAATGACCATAGAAGGCCTGACCAAGCAGGACACCGCTGTGTACCAATGCAACGCTTCCAACACCCACGGCTACGTCTTTCAGAACTTACCTCAACGTCCTCGGTATGAAACACGCGATCTGGGGTGGGAGCGTGAAGGTTTTTTGTTTGAACGCCTTCTTGAGTGCCGTCTCATTAAAAAATATGATAGCAACGAACCAAGTGTAAGCTGAACTGTCGAACCTTTGTGCTTGATAGAGAATCCTTGCAGGGAATGGGTAGCATTCTTTTAGTGTTTCAGGTGAAGCCCAAATACAACAGTCTAACTGATGTAGGTATCAGAGATTCTGTCATAATATCTCGAATTTTACAAGTTTATTTTCTTTTATTTAGAAGTTGAAAGCTTTTCCAGTTACCAAAACCACGCTATTAGAAACGATAGTCATGGCGCTAGCGTCTAGAGTCACCGCGACCAAGGCTACGAGGACGAGGGAAACGAGACCTCGCCTTTGAAATGTTCTTCCACAGAACGACCGCTCGCTCTAGAAAACCACGTCTGAAAGCACGGTGTACAGGCTAGCATCGAGATTATTTCTTAGGCTTAAAGCTACAAAGCTTGAAGCAAAAACTTCAAGCTGTTCTTGAGGGTAACTCCGGTACCTTTTCTTGATTTTAGGGTTACCACGGTTTTTAGTAAAGGAAAGGTTACTGAAATACGAGGTGTCAGTATTCTTTTTTCTTGATGCTTTGTATAGATTCGTAGATATCCTATCTAAAAGTTTTGTTTCGGGGTTCTACGGCGGTACTGAAACTACCGGCTCGAGCATAATGGCAACCCTTGTGATCAGCCGCATAGACATGGTGTGACGCAAAGTTTGTACCGTGGTACCGTAAAACGAACGACTGGCCTAGTCGTAATAACAGTTCCGATCAGTCGGTTAAGATGGCTACGGCTGCTTTACGGCTTTGTTTCGTAGATATCAAGTATCTGTAGCAAATATTAATACGCATTCGTAAAGTTGCCGGCCGAAAAGCGAGTTTGCACGATGAACCCAAACTCAGAACAAGTCCCACATTTTCTTTTGAAGAACTACGAACTCTTGTGGTGTGCAATGCACGTCGCAGAAACGTTGTGGAACCTAATCGTAAGGTCCCGTTGAGCTGAAACGGACTAAACTATGACCGCCAGTGAATGCTATTTTCGGTGCCACGACGCGCTTGAGTTTGCAGGGAGTCAATCCTTCGTGCTCGATCGCACGAAGGCTTGACTCCACAAGAAAGTGCATCTCAATCGTTGCAGTGGTTGGATTTCGCGTGCTTATCTCATTCCATGAGTTCCTAAGACTAATGTTTTTAATCACTAAAAAATGAAGGTATCTTGATATACAATAAACTCGGAGAAGCATAGTATGTGTCGTGAATGAGCTGGGCGCATGCTTTGTGTTTGTGTGACGTCACGATACGTCATGAGGTCTTATAACTATGTGACTGACGGAACGTCACGGTGTCACGTGGCCTGATGATGGTACGGGAACTCACGACGCTCGAACTTGACGGCAAGCCACGTGACGTCATGTGATGTGTAACGTCACGTAACGTCGCGGTATCGCGTGACGTCAGAGTGCCACGTAACGCACCTGAGTCAAGGTCATATCAGCCCCCGCAGTGCTATATTGAATTATAATTTAAATGAGGTTGACCCGTGTGTTGGTCGAGGTTAACGGTCGAACGTAACGTGTCCAGTGGCGTATCAACTTGTTTTCATGTGGGTGGGGGGGGGGGATAGCAAACCAACCCCCCCCCCCCCGGGTCGCATATTTTTACTAGTGATGGGCCGAACTTTTGCCGAACTTTACTAAAGATTCGGCAAAGATTCCGCCAAAACACTGTTACCAGACTTAACGCTTATATTTAGTTTTTTCTCACGAAAAAAGGTTTGCGTTTTTTCTCAACTTAAAGGGATGGTGAACCGAAATTTGGATTTCAAAATAACAATGCAGGAGATGTAGGCGGGACGCTACAATCCCTACAACACTACTCGTAAGGCGATATCTCGAATGGACGGCCGTATTTTGAGAAAAAGAGGTCGAGATTGAACCAGGCCGACGAGGCGCGTGACGTCAAGATACCTAGTTTCCTGCTCTCTTCGCTTCGCTCCCTCAAGGCAGCGAGGCGGAGAAGACGCGAGGCCGTTCCCTCTCCTTCTCGGAGAAACATGACGTCAACAAACCTGTCAAATGCGCCTCTTTTTTCTTGAAAAATACGGTCATCCGTTCGAGATATCGCTGTATGAGTGATGTTTTGGTGTTTGTAGCATCCCGTTGCACGCTTTTGCCGCGTGTTCTGTGGAATCCAGATTTCGGTTCAGCATCCCTTTAAATACAACATGCAATGTATATTGACACAGTTATTACTAAATAAGGTTATAATCTGCAAGATAATTGTATCGATGTCGCTTTTGTGTGTTTACTTGCAATTTTAGTGTCTGCTTCCAGAAAGTGGCGTGACAACGAGGTTGGGTAGTCAGCCGGCACAGTCACCAAAAATGCTACGAGACTTTCGGTTTTGAGACTTCATCAGCGCACGCCTGCAAGTGTGTTTACACTGTTAAAATAAAGGCAATCACTGCGTTCTCACTTTCTCTGGGAGTCGCCGTTTTGTGCGCGAAAACGAATGCAATGGTTGCTGAGCCTTCACCAGAAGAGATAACAATATTGTAAATATGCATGTTTTTCGATTTGAGTCGCTTGACGCGTCAGCTTTGCATGAATGTGCGCGTTCTATATTCGCAACGTGCCGTTTTTAACCTTTAAAATTCCGGTTTCTGGTGTTAGGACACACACGGACGTTTAGGAAGATGGGGAGAGTCAGGAATGTCGGATGTGCAACGTCGAGCATGGTTCTGTGTTTAGTTTAATGCAGATACATGAAAATCGCGAAATAACGCGAACTAAAAAAGCAATATTATTTGTTTTGGCACAAACTACTTGGGAGCCAAAAATAGGAATGTTATAATAATAATAATAATAATAATAATAATAATAATAATAATAATAATAACAATAATAATAATAATAGAACATTTATTCCAGCATTTTATTTTTTTATTTTATTAGACTCGGGTCTGTCGAAGCCAGGGTTGGCTTGTGTGACACGACCCAGCAATGATGTTAGCTCAATGTGAGTGGTGGACGGGCGTTCTTGGTATTGCTAATAGCAGTCAGTATAGAAGTTAAAAATAGTTCACAAATGGCAGTCAGTATAGATGTTTGAAATAATTCACAAATGGAAAAAAATAAGAAACACAGAGATGATTTCTATAACTACACTATACCTTCCTTCATGAAAAAGTAATATTTAAACACATAGATAAGTCAATGTACACTTTCAAAAGCAAAAAAAGAAATGTTTGCAAAAAAAAATAATAATTTTATTTGCACAAAATGGAAGGGGCCCATGTGGTGGTGTGCGGGGCTAGGCAGATAGGTGAAAACCCTTACGCAGAGCGCCTGCCAGCCCACCACCACATGTGAAAAAACAAAACCGATATATAAATGTACAGAATATACACACCACAGAGCGTGCGTAAAAAGGAAAGAAAAGATGGGGAAAACATGTATCACATTATGACGAGGATGCCAGCTGCATCCCATACATTCTGGCAAGCTCTCGTGATTCTGCCCCGTTTGACGGCAGTGGGCTGCGAACACTGAGCGTAATTGTCAGTTGTCAGTCAACGTTTCAACTACCTCGTTTCATCAATGGAAAGGTCAAATGAAGATCACGCTATCCAGAATGCGCCGCATCATTTGTCACTTGCGCAGTGGACTGCGTAAATTACTGGTCGATCTTCTGTTCTTGAGTCGAAAATATTGAAGAAAACCACACTCGCAGAGGTTACCGTGTCGCCTACTCCACGCCTCGCCGTAACCGCTGGTTGTACTAAACTGTACGATGGTAACTGCGTGACTGCGCGGCGTCCATCTGCGATCCATGGCACCGCCGCGTTCATGCGCGTGCGCAGACATTTGCCGAATTTTTGCCGAATCTTTGACGAACTTTCCTTCTAAACTTCGGCATGTGCCGAACTTTGCCGAATCTGAGGTTCGGCAGATTCGGTCCATCACTAACTTTTACGGCGCAGGTGATAGACCCCTAGCCACGACGCTCACACCGGATTAGCTGCTGGGCAACGCGCGGGAACTTAAATTTCGGATTCGGACGGTGCGTGTATCACTCGAAGCGCGTTAACGCCCCCCCCCCCGGCGTGCGCTTCACGCCGCTTCGCCGCGACGGTGTGCGACTGCTAATTACAAAACTAGTAACCCACTTAGCCCCCCCCCCCCCTGCCCCCCTTTCTACTCAAGCCGCTTTGCAGCCGGCAACCCAAGCCCTGCTGTCCCCCATGCACATCCGTAAATAGAGTCCCATACGATTTAGTTCAGCGATGTTTCGTCGACAATATTTTTTTTCAGTGTTAATCGCAAAAAAGAAATGTCGTAGATATCGCCAAATGCCTCGACAAAACAAAATGTTTCGAGGAAAAAAAAAAGAAGTAAGCCCACACAGTGGATACAACCCGGGTCTGCTATGTATAAGGCAGACATGTTACAACTAAGTTACGCTGCCGCTTCGGAATCTCGCTTTGTAACCACTGCCTATGTTGACGGCGGCAGCGCCTATCTCCACGAACCAGCCAATCCGGCTGAGCGCCGTTGCTAGGGTTTGTATCGCTTGCGCGTTAAAAATATGCCCCCGCGGGTCGGGTGGCGGTGCCCTTGGTATACCTTGAGCGCCGCCAGCCACTGTTTGCAATGCTCAGTGGCGGCTGTTTCAGGGGGGGGGGGGGCAAAACATATGCCTTGCCCCCCACTCTGAGAACTGGGGAAGCAAGCGCCCCCCCCCCCCCCTCGCTTGGTACGCCCATGAACGTGTCGCTCTTCTGGTCAAGCCAGCGCCCATACCATATTCCGTGTTAAAAACCCAGATAAAACCCAGATTCTTATACAATCCAGTAAGGACGTGAAACGCACCGAGTGAGCTGCGCAGTTCAGGTGTCCCTTCTATTTCAGCGATGGCCCCGAGCGTGTGGAGGAATCTCCGGCAGACTACTGTTGCGGCGGCGTCGTCGCTGGTGACTCTTCGCTGCCCCGTTTTCGGGTTTCCGCACCCCGAGGTCAAGTGGTTGAAGGAAGGACAGGAGCTGACCGGAGGCCGCTATAAGGTGTTGGACAACTGGGACCTCCAGCTCCACGACCTGAGGGTCAGCGACGGGGGCTCTTACACCTGCTTCGCCAGGAACAAGTTCGGGGAAGTTTCGACACTAGATGTCCTTCAGGTCACGGGTAAATGTTCTGGACGGTCCGATTAGCGCCTTCCGCGTATAGTTTAGTACAAGAAAATGGATAGTTGAAGTTTTCAAGTGGAAAAAGAAGCCTAGATAAAGACAAAAAGAGCTGCCTTGTAAACAAATAGGCAGTGCATTACTAGGAGAACACTACCTGCTCCGGTCATTTGCATTAGAGAGCGCGAATACAGCGCCAAATCAGCTGTGAGGACACGCCGCGTTCGACAGAGCTCATCGCGCTGACCTCAATGTCGCCGGCACACGGAGATACCGGATTCGTTGAGACAGCAAAGGCGGCTGTATCCGCTGTCTCAACAAGTTTCCGTGGCAATAGATGGCGCCAGCCACCCTACCCAATTCAAAGGGAAAGACCCGGAGGCTGCGCGCGTCCAGCCGTTTCAACTACACGGAGCCTCTCGGCGCCAATGGCATTGCATTTTCGCGGGGTAAGATGTATTTCCTAGTAAAATATTTGGAAATGCAACAATAGGGGAACACCTCTTACTCTATGAAAATCCAGTGAACTTGGCGAGGACAGGATTTGCGTAGTTTGAATGGCCAGATCGCCGCAGCCCCGGGGGTTTTCCATTTCAATTGGGTGGGTGACTGCCGCCACCCATCGTCATAACTTCCCCGAGTGCCAGTTGAAACAGCTGTCTTGACTGTCTTTGAAAAAAAAATCCAGTCTCGATGCGCCGGCGATGGTCCTCTCCCTCGACGCAGTGCGACGGCGCGGACAATACGATAGGCATATATTTCTTATGCGCAACGTTTTCACCACTAGAGGAGGATTTGGCGCTGTAAGCGCGCCGTCATTGCAAATGAGCGTAGTGTTATGTTTTATCTCTAGTAAAGTAATTGCTGAAAATTTCTTGCAGATTAGTTTTCCTGTACAGCCTGAAGAAAAGGTTTAAACAAAGCCTCCTTGATAATGGTAACTTTATCATTAAAAAATCGTTCAGCCTTTCCACTCGTGAAGAAGGAAGACCAGCGGAGCTGTACTCGATACACTGTGTGCTGCTTCTTCTGTCGTCGTTCGCCTGTTTTTATCGTTCCCGTCTCGGTTTCAAGATGTCGATGAATTCCCACTAACGCGCCTAACTATCCATTCTTCTATTATAGATGGAAAGGTTGCCGCCATCTACGAGCGACGGCGAAAACCATACTGGTTGTGTGCTTGCCGCCGTCGCTTATAGATGGCGGTAGCTGTCCAGGTAGGTTTGTGCCGACATACACGGACACGATCCTGGGGAACCTAGCCCTTAACAGCTCCGCTGTAATAAAATGAAAAAAATATTTGCATCGGTCTTTTATGTTGGAACTCTTCGGTTTACTCAGTTACAAGCTTGCAATCCCATCTGGCGTCACATGCGTGCAAGAACATGCGCGCTTGTAGATAATTTGGCAGGATTGCGATTAGGCGTGCTTGCCATTAGGAGCAGAGGTACGACGACGCACCGATGGCACAACACTGTGAAGTCCTTTATCATCGCTCACGCACCTTTGTCGGTAATGCTTATAAAATGTGCTGCGCGCAGGAAATTGTTAGAGCTCACTCATTTCCGTCACATGACTGATCGGCCATGAAGGTCAACCGCAATATCTGACGACGTAGTGCCCATCTTTGTATGCCTCGTCTTTCTCTCTCTCTCTCTCTCTTTTCTCTCTCGCTCTCCGTCTTGAGAAGCAAGAAAGATATATTATAATATATATTCGAGGCATGCAGAATAAAAACGAGGGACCCGCATGATTGAGGCAGGGTTTCTGGACATTATTATATATTGAGGTCGTGTCCTCAGATCGAGGGATGAGGCGTTGGCAGTGCGTATAACTGATAGCACCGAGCTATTTGTTGCGCAGGCGCCATCCCATCCTGAGTAGAGGATGTTTTTTTCTCGGTGTCTGGAAAAAAGATAATGCCAGTCAGTTGTTATCAGTGTTTGTTTCGTCCAGCTTCTTTATTAACACGCACACAACGAACCGAGGCTCTGTTAACACATTTATTATCCTGTACTGTTTATACACCTGCTAATTGTATTGCAGCAATTAAGCTCAAACAATTTCCATTCCCAGTGATATATTTTTTGAATGCCAAACATGTTATTAAATGTGTCGAAGTTGAAAACATAAATATCGACTGTATCAGAACTCAAAGCATCAGATGGAAATAAGAAACAGTAAATCTTTTTTTCGGGTTATTGTTTCCTGTCAACGCTTAGTTTTATTAACATGGTCCTACACAAATATTTTAACATTATACTTTTTTTCGACCTTTGCAAGTGTAACTGTCTTCACAAAAAGAAAAAACTTCACAGCAACCTTTTCATGCATTTACAGAGCAATTTGAAAATAATTACATTATTTTATATTTAAACTTTTGGCGAGCAATTTTTCTTACAATATTTTGCCACCAAAGGGAAGAGGCACAACGGCGCATGCGCGTCGGTATCTCCTGCAAGAACGATGGTCGCTTCCCGCAATGCTTGGATAGAAAATGGCGTATCATTTCGGATTCACACGATTACCAGCGACCTCCTCGCTTCCCCGTGCCCCGTTGTTCAGCAGACATCATGAGTTGCGGAGTGAATTTTACGACAATGGGAAATGCGGGAAATTTCGAAGATTTTGGAATTTCTCGCGGGACGCGGGACACGAGCCCTCAATGCTGGACAGTCCCGCGAGTCGCGGGACGGGTGAGTAACTCTAGATCGAACCCAGGATCCTTGTGTTGTGTAGCACGAGTTTTCGCTCCAGTGAGTTCCGAGCTGCGGTGTGCTAACATGACCGTTTCTCAATCAGCAACCATACCTAAAATACTGTGTTCCATGCATTACATGACTTAAGAAATAAACGTCTCTGCCGATTTTCTTCTTTTCAGCCCCAGTTCCTACTGTCCAAGACCCAAATACCTTCTGTGGACACCGTCCTGAACGAGAAGTTACCACTCCTCATCAGAGATTCACCCACACTCTTCCCAGTTGTCCGAATCCCGGATTTCAATTTTGTGGTAAGCAAACACTAACATTAGGTTATTTTTACGTTATATCTACAAAAGATAGTGAGTCAATCGCTTAACGGTGAATCCAGCGACAGTCGCTTGATGACTGCCGCTTTGCTACGGCCTGCAGCTTCACCAGGAGGTGCATAGAGAAAGTGATCCAGCTGAGCTTCCCGAGTTCGTCGCTGGAGGCGCGGCACAGCGGACACGCAATACTACGGCGTTGGATCACCGTCTGACCAGCGGCCACCACCGTGGCCGCTGGTCAGTGCCACCAGGCGCAATACCACTCACTGCCGCCGTTTTTGGAACTTTAGGTTCGTCCGACCAAAAGAGACACTCAGCAGGCCGTCCCCAGCGAAGTGGGAAGTAGAATTGAGCGACCGTGATCCAGAAAATGAAGTGAAAAAATAAAACAACAACAACGCCCTATTGAAAAATCCGGCAAAAACTTCCAGTGACATCCGGTGAACTTCCAGGGACATCCGGTGAACTTCTAGTAACATCCGGCGAACTTCCAGTGACATCCGTGAAAATTGGTCACCCGTTTGCATCTGAAACCAGCGTAGTTCACCAGTCTTTGCTGGAAGATTTGCCGGAAGCTACTCTCGGTTACCAGATTTCGCTGGAATTTTACCCGCAGCAACTTATATTTACCAGACGACCCTGGTGGAAATTTTACCGGAAACAAGTGACACGTTTCCCCGTTTACCGAACTTCACTGGAAGCCGACGCGAGGGGAAGGAGAAGCCGGACAAGTCCCCACACACCCTCTCTCCCTCACATTGTGTTCGTGGGAAAAATGTGAGGGGGTCTTTTAGCTGTCTGTTTTGAAGAAAACCGTTTTCTTTGTCCGTCAACCAGCAACGGCCACGAACGGACGCTCACTGTCGGCTTCCCGTTTCATGTTACGACCTGTATCTTCCAGAGTAGCTGGGTGTGAGGTTAAAAAGAAAATTCCTTTCAGTGACCTGATTCTTATGCCTCTTTGTCTGTCCGGCTTCAGAAGCATCCAGTGAGCGAAAACGATGCTGGAGTCACTTCTGTGACGGCATCAGGAACGACACCGTGACTGTGCCCAAGATTTCTCAACGGCGGCAGATGTTTGTTCCGCGCGTTCGTGGTTTTCGCTAAGCGTGCTTCTGACGGTGTTTACGTGTCCACGTGGTGCCACCGCGGCGACGGCATCAGGGACGACACCGTGACTGTGCCCGCGATTTCTCAATGGCGGCGGATGTTGGTGGCGCGTTCGTGGTTTTCGCTAAACGTGATGACAGTGTGTGTGTCCGTGTGGTGCACCTGCTCGGTTTTATTAGTTGAACTACCGTACATCTAGGAATTTACTCAGCGGCGTTGTGAGTACCTTGAAAGATATTTTTTTGCGACAAAGAACTTGGTTGTTCCTATTTCGTCTGATTGCTTTTGTCTACAATTGTGCAAAATGTTTCACTGGTATCGACCCTGTGAAATAAAGACATAAAACTTTCAGGTCTATATGGGCTAACCGTTTTAATTGCTACCGAATCGTCCAGCATCTGCAGTAAACATACACTACCCACGGTTCACAGGCTTCCTCTAAGTGCCTTCCGTTGACGTCAAAAAAAAAAATAAAACACTGTACGTTCCGGTGAATTGCGGCAAATCCGGTGACTCCCGGTAATTTCCGGATTTACCGGAAATAAAAGGAGTCCTGTTATTCAGTAAAGAAGATTTTTTACTGAAAATGAAAGTCCGGTAAAAAAATCCAGTTACTTCCAGTAAATTCCGGCTTTGCCGGAAGTGAAAGAGTTCCATAATCCAGTAACAGAATTTTTTACTGGATATGAAATTTAGGTAAAAATTATTTTTCAATAGGGCGTGGTTTGGACCGAAAAGCGGATGTGTGCAGGAACAATTAACAAGCGAGGGGTAATGCGAGTTGTGGCTGCACGCAGATTGTCTTTTTCTACCAAACGGTATTTAGGGACAAGTTTTTGGCTAAATACGCTCCACTCCATCGCAGTGATGGGTAATTGATTAATAATTGATTGGTGACTGGCTTCCTCTGCAGGAAAGTACGAGTGCTGATTTTTTACAGGGTGCTCACGATTCTCTTCAAATGGTGGTGCAGGAAAAAGTTTAACCTGGTGTCATCGAAAAAAAAGCAGGGCGTAGCGAATCCCGGGCACTTTATTGTCAATATGAAGCCAATACTACCGAGGCATTAATCAATGAGCACGCTGAAGAATGAGTCACGAAGCAATATGCGTGAATATAATAAACCTAGCTCTGCGTTATTTGAGCGGCCAGTGATTGTAAACATTGACAAGATCGAAACTCCTCTCCACGACTGACGAAGATTTTATTCTTCTTTATGCATGAACGCAGGTTGCCAAAAACGCCTTCACGAACCTCGACCTCTACGCTAACCTCACGGAGGGAGCGATTCAAGGTCTTGACACTGCAGCAAAGCGAATGGGAGACTGCCTAGAGCCGGCTTACAAGGACGTCGTCCCAACAGTCTCGTGCACCCTGGACCTCGATGGCATCAACGCCACGTTCGTCGCATTCGTAAGCAACTACGGCGTGCATGTTCGTCTGCTCCTTTGTGCGCCTAGTGCGTTTGTTTACCCCACCCCCTACACACGCACACCGTCACGTGCTTTTGTTTCCCCGCGACCTCAACCAATGATAATTTGAACTTGGCTTCCTCGTCATCGCGCGTTCCCAGTGCCCTCACACTGTTTCTCTCTGATTGGAGTGCTCCTGCTTCCATTCCGAGGAAGACGCATTTCGGAACACTTGCTCGCCGTATATTTTCTAACAGCTTAAACAGGGCGTGGCGAGTCCTGAACATTTTTTTGCGCTTTGTAGGCAATGAGTTGGCAGCATTTGGCAATAGGGAGTTTTAGGCAACCGTTTTTGCACATCGGACACGGTACAATGGGCCCTCCGGTACAAACTGCGCATGTGCGAGTCTTCTGCGGTAGCATATCCGCAGTTCGTACCACCAGAGGGCCCATGGCAGGCACCCTATCGCCGATGTGCAAAGACGGTTCCCTGATACTCTCTCATATGAACGGACGAAGAACGATTCACGAAGTAAGAAGCGTGAGAAAAGTACGACATGCCGTGACTTTTATTTTTGCTCTCAGTGACTGTAGGGAAGCTTCACGGTTGCCCATTGGTGCACAATTTATGGGGTAAAACTGGGGAGGTTTTCGCACATGGTCCGTTTGACACAGACCTAAAAAAATTGCCTTTTGTACTAGATGGCATCATTAAACGTCTTGGTACAATGTGCGTGAGGCATTTAGAAAGAATTCAAGCTCAAAATTGTGTTTTATTTATCTATCTTATTTGGAGAAGTGAGGCATATAAAAAAAACGAAAGAAAACCCGGATGTTTCTTGACATGTGTCCCTTCCCACACCAGCAGAAAAAGACAGTTTGGTTACGAACAATATTCAAAAAATAATATAGCCA
>JAZHYW010051307.1:0-79947 GCA_037355805.1 Ixodes ricinus
GCATGCTGACTTCCGCACACACCCCCAGAGCAAAAGTGCGCCCGAAATGCCACCACCGCGGCGTGACGTAACAGAGTTGAGTTGGTGTGTGGTATAGGCTGTCCCAAGCAAACCTTTCGCTGTAAAACGAGCCGCAAAATTGGTGCCTGCACATAGAGAGCTAAAACTTTCACTAAATGTGCTCTGAGCGGGTCAGTCTTACCGTGCGAAATTTCAAGGCATACTATCTTTCTGTAAAAAATGAGAGCAAAAAACTTGCCAAAGTCTGGGTTGGGTGCATTTGCAGACGACCAAGTTAGCGACGCTAATTACTTGTGGCGCCATCTCACGATAGGTGCAGCGAGTGGACAACAGGGTGCGTTGTCTGCTTGCTGTGCCTATCGAGAGATGGTGCCAGAAGTAATTAGTGTCGCTAACTCAGTCATCTGCAAACGCGCCCTACGTTGGCTTTGGCGAGTGTTTTGCTCTAATCTTTTTGCAGGAAGATAACTATGCCTTGAAATTTCACATGGTAAAACTGATCAGCTCAGTGCTCGTTTGGTTAAAGTTTTAGCTTTTTATGTGCAGGCACCGATTTTCAGGCTCTTATTACAGCGGGAGGTCCGCATGCGGCACCCTAGAGGAAACGGGCAGCAAAGAGGCTAGGTTGGAGTGCTCGTGGAAATTATCTAGAGAAAATTAACGACGTAAAACTAACCACAGAGGAAAATTGTGACTCCCTCCTGCATGGCTCCGAATTGATCAAATGAGAAGGGAAGTTAGGAAGCGTCGAAAGACAAAATTTGGTGGAGCCGAGATTTGATCTTCAGATCTCTTCACGACCAGCGAAGTATGCTAACCACTGCGCTACCTCGCTTTGTCTTTAGGTGTTTGCTATCTGTCTTGCAAATGCATTGAAACGAAGCATATCCAGTCGGAAGTGTTGTCGAGTCGCATGCTGCTGCGTGGAATGCAATACAACATTTTCTGGCATCTGGTTTGTACTCCAGAGGTTTTCCACCGTTTGTCCCTCCGCATGTACATGCATGCGTTTTGTTTATGGGTTTTCGAAACGCTATCGACATCTGCAGGAGCCGCATGGAATATATCGTAGCTCGTTTCCATTGTCTTTTCGCGTCATTCGTCTGCATATTTTGACTGCTTGGGTTAAGGCATATTTATTGATGAATTTGGGGCCTCAGTAGGTGTTTATTCACATGAAGAATTCCATGTTGTTGATAGATTGTCCCCATGGGTGCTCAAGCCATCCAAGGAATATGAAAAATAAGTTGTATTTTCTTGCCAAATAAAAGGCGAATCTTTTGTTAATTAAAGCCAGTTCCGAGATGGAGATTCAAGTGTTGTAAAATATTATTTTTTCTTTCTCATTTAGTGTTCCCTTGAGGTCTTAAAGGTGCACTAAAGACGTTTCTGAGATTGTCTGTTCTTGGTGATAACCTATCTTACGGGCTCCAAGCATCCTAGAAATCTGAGGCGGCTTGCGATTGGCTGACGCGTGTCCGTCGTCACGCCGCTGGCGCTTCCGCTGAATTCTATGCTCCAGATTTTTCGCTCGGAAAGGGCACGAACTTCGGCCACATTTTTAGTAGGGAAATAGACGTCGCACAGACATAATTTTTTGATTTCTTGGATGCTAAGATTCCGCAGAATGAATTATCGCCAAGAACAGACAATCTCAGAAACGTGTTTAGTGCACCTTTAAGGCATTACAGAGAGGTAGAGCAGGAAAGAAAATTGGGATAGTAACAAAATGCAAATTAAGCACAATCGACCAGATATATATAAATGGCAGTTTTGAAAATTTCTGTCTTTGATTGTGACAAGTGTCTTGGGGAAAGCGGTTTCAGTCCTGGAGTATATATATGGGGGGGGGGGGGGGATGAAAGACGAATGAAACAACGTCAAGATCGAACTTGGGATGCCAACTTTGTGCTGATGATTCAAGACGAGAAAAATCACAAAGAGGGTGGGTGATCAGTTTGTTGCGTAGGGTAGCGTTATCAAACTAAATTTCATAAAATAAAGAAAGGCAACCAGTTCTTTGCCAGAAGGACAAAGGGGGCAGTGGCAGAGTAGTTTTCATAGTGGTGAAGCTTGCATTGCACTGGTAGTTGGTAAAAACAAAGCAAGTGGACTTGTTTTGGTTGACTTCCAGAGTGGCTTGTCCGGGATACCAGACAGAGATCTTTATAAAGGATTAACATGAGTGAAACGGGTGCCAAGAGAAAATTGTGTTTAAGGTGACCTAACATGCAATTAGCGTTAGCGGTTATTTGTTGAGTGTTTTTTTTATGGAAGTTTGGAAGTTATGAGTACACCTATATATTTGTATGAAGTTACCAACTTTAAATGAGCCTGATTGAGATAGTAATTACGGCAGTCACAAGACCGGCAAAACACACAGATATACTTGCATTTGTTAGCGGTGAGCTTCATAAACCATTAGTCACACCGCCGGAAGACAGTGTAGATGTCAGAGTTAATTACACGTGTACTACAATGATTTAGTTTCTCAGAGTAAATCACAATTGTCAGCATGCAGACATTAGATGAGGATATTTGTTGGAAGGTCATTAAATAAAAGCAGCAGTCCTAAAAGAGATCTGTGGGGCACCCCGGAAGCAAGAGAGACAGAAGAATGACTGTTATTGACAGCAACAAGTTGTGACATGGTTCCCCTGGAGCCGGGGAAAAGAAGTCCTTCCTTTTCCCCGGCTCCAGAGGAACCATGTCAATATTGAACCAACTCGCCTGCACCCTTGCTCAAGTTAAACAGATTGTGACTGATGGGCTGGAAAAGTTAGAATCCATGAAAGAATATTTGTGTAAGCTTGGAAACTTTATGAAGCAGAGGTTTGTGCGAGACAGTCATAGGGTTACACGGGAGCCTTTTGTAACTTCTGCAGCAAGTATTTTTTGCTTGGATTTCCACTCGCTTGACAAGGGGTTCAATTCCACTTAATTCATTTATTTTTTCCCGTCATACATATGGATGACGGAGACAGGGAAAAAAACTGCAGAAGTGCAGCTTGACGAAGCCCCTGCCCCTTCCGGCAGATCAGCTGACAGGAAAAAAAGAATACTAAATGAAAAGATGGAAGAAACAATCAATGCTATGCGCGAGAAAATTTGAAAAAGTTTGAGGTGAATATTTTGCGTGTTTTTTTCTTAAAGGGGCACTGACACCCCAAAGGTCGTATTTTTTTATTGTCTAAAACGACGCAAGTTGTAGTCATAAACACGCAAAAAAAACCGCATCGCGAAAAAAAAATTTTCCCGCGCGCGCGCGCGCCTTTTTATTTTTGGCGTTTAAATCTCCCGCCGCTACCTCCTTGCTTCTTATGATCGATGACGTCAAAAATCAGGAAATTTAGAAGCTTTGTAGGCGACATTTCTATAACATTTAATAATGGCAATCGTAAAACATGTTTTTTAACGCAATTGCGAACGCACTACGGCCCTTCTTTTTGAAATACCAAAAATCAGAGTTCGGTGAGATGTCCCTTCCTAGATTTGTGTCCTCTCTTTGGCGGCGCTCGAGCAGACCGGCGTGTCGGCGAAGAAACCGGTTTTTTCCCGCGCCGGCTCCCTTCTATCCCGCCAGCTCGCCTCCTCCTCGCATCGGGTCAGCGGAGGTCCGAGAGAAAGTCGAGTCGCAGGAGACCGCAAAATTTGACTGACTGCACTGCCGGGGACCGCGCGGGAACTTCAAATTCAGCATTTGGAAATTGTTTTTTTTAATTCACAAATACTGAATTCCCAAGTTTCGAATTTTGAGGGTAATGTCCCGGCACCGTTTTCAATCGTTTCGGATAATAAAAAAAAATATGATTTTGATGTGTCAGTGCCCCTTTAAGTGCACCATGACAAACATTTTGCTCTTTTAAGAAGTTTAGTACTGTTGGTAGTGTATGCTGTGCCATTTAGAAGCCTGTAGTTTGTTCTAGGAGGAGGTACTTTTAAGGATCCAGCGCTACATACTCCATGTACAGTATTCTTGACATTTAATTTAGAAAACCGCAATAGCGGGTGTTTAAAAATTTTAGGGGATGCCACGTACACTGTTGCAAGCTTATATTTGAAATATTGTTGTTTTATCGCTTTACATTTAAAAAAAAAGTGGTTCATTGCGTGTGTAATACGACATATTAGCTATGACTCCAGTTGCTCTCTCCTGCAATAAAAACAGTTTATTAAGGTTTGTTCTTGTCGTAATTCCCCACGCTAGATGACAATAGGATACACGAGGATTGAATGATGCATTATAAAGCTTGTCGAGGGTTATTTGAGCAGTCTAGGCTTCCCGGCAACTTTTTGTTACCATGCCCCTTAGATTTTTATTTTATTTTTTATTTTTTAAAAGCAGGAAAAGTGATGTTTTTAGTCTTTCAACAGCAAACTGAGGCGGATGTGCTAGAGTTCATAAAAAATTATTCAAAAAGAAACACAGTGTTCCGTTTCCTTTTTGCACACCCTTGGCATTATTGGCACGCAGTGTACTGCATTAACCTCTGCTTCCAAATTTTGTAAACTGTTAAAAGGACACTAACGCCCCCCCTCCCCAAATTTTATTTTTAGTTTTTTGCCAGGCGATTTGTTGGTGTATTGCTATTTTGCTACAGCATAAATATTTTTAATAAAGTAAAAAAATGCAACTGCTCGGAATTCATACTGAAACTGGACTGGGGAGGAAGAAGAGATATAAAGGAGGAGAAAGTTACCAAAAGTTAGTGACTGTGCAACTTTTTTTTTTT
Source organism: Ixodes ricinus (assembly GCA_037355805.1). Classification (NCBI taxonomy): domain Eukaryota; kingdom Metazoa; phylum Arthropoda; class Arachnida; order Ixodida; family Ixodidae; genus Ixodes; species Ixodes ricinus. Next base: position 4,755 of record JAZHYW010051307.1, read on the forward strand.
TTTCAGTCAACGTTTTTGCAGTTTTTTACAAGCCACAAAAAATGGGCATCATATTTTTTTGTCAATTCTTAGCATTGTGTGTGTGCCTTCGATGACCTACGACTTTGATTATTTGGGTGGTTGTGTCTAAACAATAAAAAACAGCATGTGACGGCAGAGAAGAGAGTGAGTGAGACTCAAACTGGCCAGCTCTCGATCGGCGGTTTTTGGGTGGAAAGAAAACAAACTTTGAGCTGCAAATTGTGTACTGGGAGGCTGATCTCTCTTGTGTTATGTACAAATAAAACCTTGGCGAGCATAATACCCTGTCAGTGTCCCTTTGAGACCATTAATCTATCGCTTAGACGATAAATGAATTTAGTTATTTTGGCAACTATTAAAGCTTGTCCGACAGACCTATACTGTTTCTATTGTTCCAGCTTCCTTTGTGGTTCAATGTAAACTAAGCTTTTCAATTACTGGGGAAACGAGCATGTTAATTAGGTTCACTAGACTTTTGTCATTTATTTTCGTTGTTTTCATTCATTCTTGTGTCGAGAATATGAGAATCACGAGTTCAATTGTCATTCCTGTCGGTTCCAACATAAACATGCATCACGCCAGTGCAGAGTTGTGCGATCACTCCATGCGACACACATTACAGAATTTCAGCAAGCAGTTACACTGCACCGGCCCAATTGCAGAGACTTTGCATATTGTTGCCATGGCAGGCGTAGTACTCAACTTACTTAAAATCGAAAGAATAAAACACGGAGGACAAGCACAGGACAACTACGTTCTTTCATTTAGCAACGACGTTTATTTTGGGCAGGAAAATTACACCCTGAATGAGACCCCAACTAAGATAGGGTGATAAAGGCCAACTTCCGGGCGTACCAACATCTCTGGAACCAACTTTTCTCGCTTTAACCCCCGTTATAACTAGGGTTTTCCATTTTCGGGGCCAATTTTTTTCCTGCAGATTCTGTGTTTTTCGGCATAGATTTTGTGTGTCAAACGAAAAAATTGACACTTATCGATGCTTGTGTTGAAGAAAGCCAGACACGGATGTAGGATGCCCCGACCTTTGGAAAACGTGGGTGTGACCTGAACGCTTAGAAATCGTCCCGGCACAGATAAGAGAAGGATACGAGATAAGCGACATAGCTCCTGAAGAAAGGAGCAGCCCAACGGAAGGTCTGGTGTGGGCTGTGTTCCCAGTTGAGGCAAAATAAAGCTATCGTAAAAAGATTTCTTCCTGTGAAGCTCCGGTTTTTATTATTAAAAGACAGCTCCAATTCGTGTTTTTTACAGTAGAGCTGTTAAGGGCTAGGTTCCCCAGGATTGTGTCCGTGTATGTCGACACAAACCTACCTAGACAGCTGCCGCCATCTATATAAGCGACGGCGGCAAGCACACAACCAGTATGGTTTCCGCCGTCGCTCGTAGATGGCGGACAGCTTTCCAGCTGTAATAGAAGAATGGATAGTTGGGCACGTTGTTGGGAATACATCGTAGGAAACAGCGCGAAAAACAGACGACGACGAAGAAGAAGCACACAGTGTATCGAGTACAGCTCTGTTGGTCTTCCTTCTTCATGAGAGTGGAAAGGCTGAACGTTTTTTATTCTTTCTTCGATTATGCTTGAACCGGCTTGGTGGTTAATTTTTGGGGTTTATCGGTATATGCAGAAAGCGCAGAACCTTAGTTACAACCAGGCACGTATCCAGGGGGAGGCCCATGGGGCCCGGGCCCCCCCGAAACATTCCATTTTGCTGGGGCCTCCTCTCTCCCCTCCCTCTCATACAGGATTTTGTTATGGGCGGCCCCCCCCGAACCAAAATCCTGGCTACGTGCCTGGTTACAATGTTCGCCTTCGGTCAAACGGTCGCTCGGCAAAGCCCTCGGGCACGCTTTGTCCCGTTACCACTTTGCGAAACTCATCTCGGCCTTCCACCTTTCCAGGCAGATTCTCCGTAAACGTTGACAGACTCCCTCCGTCAGTGCAGCTTACAAACTCTCTCCATAAGTGCCGCTTACAGACTCCCTTTCGTAAGCATCATTTATCAACTTTTTCTGTAACCCTTTGGTGATGTTTTCTAAGGCCTCTTCTATGCTGAAGGCGACGCAAACCTTTGTGCTTGACTTTCCTTCTTGTCAACACTTACCTCAATACTTCTTCCCTCCTGGCAGAAAACGCCATTTTTGACCACGCTAGGAGGGAAAGAGACGGTGCTGTGTCGGTACTCGGAGGACACTCGCGTCGTCTCCGATTGAAGACGAGTCTTTGCCAAACGCTGACGTAGTACTCCTGTCCAATCGGTGCTCCGCGTTTTCTGCTTTAGGCGACGTCGATAATTCGGCACTCACGGGGCTTGTTGTCTACAGTCGGCAAAAGGCTAAAAACCCGGTAGATTTCTAGGCTAGATGGCGCAAGCTACCACCAGTTATAAGGGGTACAGCCATTAGCATCCATCCATCCATCCACCCATGAATGTGCGACGAGGTGTTTTCAAAGGCAGAAAGCTTACGCTCGGGGGCGGAGCATCTACCGCATTCTTAGCCTGTCACCTGCTCTAGACCTATTCTTGGCGACTTCCAATTGTTCCTCGTCCGGGCACCTCCTTGCCAAAATGCTTTCCGGTTTCGGAACGAACGTGTTGCGGTTTATGGGATTTTACTTTGTGTCGGATCATCTTTGGTGTTGCCATGAAAGGTAAATTCACCGGAACACCCAGTATTATACTTACCATTCCACTACGCGATTGCAAGAAGCTGTAAACCAACTCTCACGAGTGATTTTAATTTGTTTTCTGCGCGACAAACATTGCTGTCGATACATGTGGGCGGCGATACGACCGTGTGTTGTTAAAGAAACTCGGCCGCGTCGATGCAGCGTCACTGAACATCACGTGTAAAACAAGTGCTAATGAGCCTTTCATTGACGAAATGGGATCGCCGGGCCAAGGAGTTTTTATTAGCATATCAAATTGTTTAATTAATATAGTTATCAACAAAGAACAGCGTGGTAGTCTCTTTATTTTTTATTGGGTCTATTGATGTGGGAATATGTGCACTTTATAATGATCAATGATGCCACATGAATTGACGTCTGTATCTGTTGTTGAAGAGTACCATATATATTACTACTTATCTTGTGTTTTACTGAATACTTGCATTTGTATTTGTAGTTGTATTGACATCAGTATTTTCTAATCAAATTTATTAGTTTGTTTTGTGAACATACATTTTCTATTTTGCCTTCTACTAGCTTTTTATACTTTTTATATCTTGTGTCGCCCATCCCTCAAGTAACGCCTTGTCAAGGGCCGTAGAGAAACAATAAATAAATAAAAAAAATTAGGCCATAGTAAATTGTAGGAAAAAGGAACTGTTTAAGAATGACTTGCCCTGTAATGCACAGCGCCCGCAAAGGGCAGGCCCAGACTGTTGCGCAAGAATTCGTACACCGCACGTCTCACTATAGTTTTGCCCCGCAGTTACGCATCTTTAGGAGCATTCGCACGTTTTGAGCGTTTCTCGGCTGGCGTACCTAAACCCTTGCAGCAGCATTTGAGACTGTTTGATTATACGTCGAGATCACTACCGTTACCGTATCTGTGCTTTGTGTGCCGCTGTCAAACTAATCATTGGATTGGTTGCTGTGCTTACGTACGAAGCACGGATAAAGGTACATTTACATATATTAGTAGCATTCGACTATGTTGCGAGAACTTACCTTGAGTTACGTCCACGAGCCACCAGGACATCCCTGCTTAGTTTGAGGTGCATGCGATCTACGAGACATGCCAGTCCCAGTAACTCGCGGTCAAAAGTCGCAGTACCATAGTCGAGCACGAGCGCGTGAATTAGTCTTTTACTCATGGCCATACCTTGACGTGCAAACTGTAAAACTCTGCATAACGCAGTAAAACGTTATGCCGTCTCGGGCCAGGTCACTGTGCGGTTCCAGTGCCTCTTTTCATTAATATCCTCGCATATGTTGGGTCGAACAGGTCAACAAGTTTAGGACCTCTTAGATGCGTTAATTTTTGCCCATAACGAGCTCGATTATTTGAAGGCAGACTTCAAATACGCGCTCGTAATTGCGCGATCCCCGTAGGAAGACACGCACGACACCCAGCAATCGGAAATGAATACGGCAACTGGAACCCGCCATCTCGTTCATTGTTGTTTACCTCGAAAATGGGTCTATAAGGGCAGTTGCACGGCCACGCTAAAAAATGGCGTCGTCTGCTGGGAGGCGAAAGAGGGGGAGGAGGAGCGGGCCCGTGGACGGGAGGTTTGCACTAACTTTCCGTACGCTTCCTCGCCCCTCCCGCAGTTCAACCTGGACATTCCCGACATCCCCGAGATCACGGAGGAGGTGCGGCGGGCGCTGGGCAGCCAGATCCCCGAGGCGGGGGGACCGAGCCTGTGCACGGAGATCTCGCTGCAGACGGTGGAGGGGGACTCCCTGGTGCTGGAGACGTGGCAGCTGTCCGGGAGCGAGGCGTGCGACGCGTCGGTGCGCGTCATCTACACGGTGTACAACCGGATGAGCCTGCTGCTCAAGTCGCTGGTGGCCGTCACCCGGGTCACCCCCGCGTACAAGCTGTCCCTGCGGCAGGGGCCCGACTCCTACGTCGTCTGCTACCGGGTGTACATGGGGGAGCCCCAGGTGGGTTGCCCCCTCGGCAGGATGCGCACTCCGGGAAAAATCCCAGAGATTTCTTCGAGCGAGTAGTGCTTTATCCAATGACAAGGTGCCTTTAGTATTAGTAAACCCGGTACGATTGAACCGATAGTCTTACTATCGTTTACGCGAGAGCCTCTGCTGGGCCCGTTGCTCCGGTGCCCGAGCCAGCTTCCCCAACGCGGAACGCGTGTCTGCAGGAGCAGCAGCTGGGGAGGGGAGCCAGAAGGTGCAGGTGGGGCAAGTGGGCACGCCAACGGGCACTCTGTCCTTGCGCGTGCACTACCGCACCAAGCTGGCCATCTCGCCCCAGCGGGCCATGTCCCAGGGGAACCCCATGATGCTCAAGAGCGACTACTTCAAGCCCGACCTCAGTCCCAAGGGGCTGAGGGCGCTCGCCCGACGTGGGTAAGCCTTCGCTTTGCACTTCGAGTTATGTTGCGTACTTCGGGTGTGCTTTTAAGTACCGGATGTTTGGGAGGAAAGAAAGCCGTGTTTTTGTAACTGTCCCTTTTAACGTTGAAAGAATTTGCAGTTTGTATATTTTATGTCAGTTATCTAGGCACAAGTGAGAAAAAACGCACCACCTTCCCCCGAAAAAGCTGCTATTCCTTCGCATAATCGCAAAGTAAGAAACAAATCATTTGCCTATCTGCAGTTGCTTGTGGCAGTTACGGGACCTACGGTGTTTCGTCAGTGTGGTACACGCGGAAGTCAACAACACCTGTCCCCCTCCTCTTCTACAGTCGTCGTCAGGCCCGTGGCGAACCGCCTTTTGTATCGATCCCTCGCCACGACCTTCGGCCAGGCTAATCCTTGAAAAGTCAACGACCACGGAGGAAGTGGCTGGGGCCTCTGAAGACGTAACCAACGGGAAACCAGGTGGTCCCCAAAGATGTCGCTCGAAAAATGCCGTGCGAGTTGAGGGGCAGCTTTGATTTGTTTAATTTTTAATATAAAAACTAGAGTGCGCGAGAAAAAATTGTTTTCTGTTCTTCGTTTCATAGGTGACACAGGTTCATTCCCGCAGTTAATTGGCCGAAGTCAGAAAATGGTTGCACCGCCCCTTTAAGCTCAGCCGCCCAAATGTAGTGCCAGCATTCTGTGCCGGATGCCAAAGTTTCGGCGCTTGCTATTATCTAGTTCAAAATTTATAAGTGGTTTACGGAAATTTTCAGCAAAGAAATAGGTATTGGCGGAGTCCATAAGTTCATGGAGATGTATGGCGCACTACCGAAAACGTGCCCCATTTTCTCATTGAAAATATTTTTTGAAAATCGCTTATAACTTTTTGAATTAGAATAAGGCTAGTTTTGAATTTTTTCTGGTTCTATCCGCTGGCTATACATTTGGGCGGAGGCAGAGCGTTTGGCGATGCACAAATTATTTCTGCAGCGAGAAAAACAAGGTTTTCTTATCTCAGAAACACACGGTACTTGAATGCATTTCGCAATCGCCTACTTGTACCTTAGCTGGGTGTATTTTTGGCACTTCCCAAGTGCCTAAAATACGCTAGTTGGCTTTTAAGCTTAGTTAAGAAGTTCGACCTGTTACGACTTCAGTTGAGTTTGTTTTCTCCAACACTGCGATTTTGTTCTGCACCCCGCAGAAGCGACATGATGGCAGACGGTACGAGACGGAGTGACAAAGACTCGTCTGCCTCTGGCGAGCGGCAAAGCGACAGTGCACCACCGCTGGTCACAACGGCTGTTCCAATGGGTTGGTGCCTTTCTGTGCACTCGTGTCTTTCTTCTCGTTCTGCGTCCCGTAAACTGACAGACCGCTTCAAGTTCCAAGCCATGCCTAAGTAAGCTTCCTTAGAAGCCGATGGCCGTATTGCAAGTCGTCTGCCGAGGATCGTCCCGACAAGAGACGCGACCTCTGTACTGGGAAGAAAGGATGCGACGTTTGACGCACCAGAATTCCGGCACAGATCGCGTTCCCCGATTTCAGCACGGCGGCTTTGCATTTTCCGAGGCTCGCTCCACTTCTCTCGGTGATTCGCCCTCCGAACGTTCCGCGGGAAAAAGGATCGTGAGCAATTCATTAAAGGTTTACGTTGCGATCGTGTAGCTAGAGCAGCTGGGCTTCGCTAAGAACCAGCTTACAGTAATCTCGTATTGGCACGGACGGATGGACGAGTGGGGTTGAGCCCTTCGAAGCGGGTGACGGCTTGCGCCACCTATCCGGCGTCCTTAATTTCGACAGCTAGTGTTTCAACACTGGCTTGGCGGTTGCGCCATCTGGCTTCAGTAAATGGAAGCTTTGGATGGTGAGATAGAAAATGCTAACAAACAAAAGCAGGTGGAGCACTTTATTCCACCCCAGTTCGCGCTCTCCACTTTTCCCCGCTTCCTTCTCTCTCCCTTCTACCCTATACACCATTGTCTGTTTCCTCCTCCCCCAGGGTGAGGAGAGGATCTTCTGCCTTGCAGAATCTCATGTCGCTCAACCGACCCCTCGCATTTTTTTTTTAAAATATTTTTTGCCTCCTTTGTTTTATTTAGAACCCCAAAAATTACCTAGTTTTTGCCGTCGCACGTACTCCGTGCCTTGCGCCGTGCATTGGCCGAGCTTGCGTGCTCCAGGTGCACGAGACGTCATCTAAGGTAGGCAGCTCGCGCTGGAGGCAGGGCAACTGAAGCCCGTCCCTGCTATTCTCATGTTGTGAGTGACTGCGGCCACTACCACCTACGCTCGTCGTCGCATCGAGAAAAGAAGTTCTGCGCACCGTTCGTGCACTGTGCCAGGTAGTTCTCGCAAGATTTTGTCGTTGAAGGAAGAAACTATTCTTTTGGCGTTTGAAACGCGTACGTCTCGACGAAATGTCACGAAGCTAATATAGGGCGCATGTATGTACATCCTAATACGTCGCGCAAAGGTGGAAACTAGTAACGTTCCGCGAGCGGCGGGAATTTTTATTCTCTGCGGTTCTGGAGTTTACCACGAACACAGATGGCAAAGCCCGTGCCTTGCAACGCTGGCACGCGTCGACGCCAAGACGAATGCGTCTCCGACTTCATTGAGTTTCAGCGCGCTCAGGGCAGGTTTTGAGGATCCACCGACGACGACGTCGTGCGCATGTTTAGTCTTCTTGGGCGATGTCGCCGGAGCCCGCCGTAGCTTCGGGGCTTCTGCACGTTTGGTGACCCTGACGGCGGCCTCTTCTCCCTCCAGGCACGGGGGTCTAGAAGAAGACTTTGTAGAGCTGCACCAGGGGGCGTTTGCACCGGCGCGCCGCGACAGCGGCGCCGGCGAGGGCCAGTGCGAACTCCCGAGCCGGCGTTCATGTCGCTGCTGAGCCAGGAGCCCCCGGGGGAGACCCGGTGGCGGCGGACGAGGAGGACTGCGACGGGGAGCTAGGGGAGACCCTGGTGGAGCCCAAGGAGGTCCTGCTACCTGCGGACGACTTCGTCCTCGTGGAGCTGGTAGGTCTGCTCGCTCAGGTTAGTGTAGGGCCGTTCGAACGTGGTATGAGCTGGCCACGGCATTTCTTACGCCACAAAACGAGCCGAAAAAATTGTCGCCCTTACGTAGACAGTTCAAACTTTTGTGCAATGTACATTTGGGTAGTGGATTTTGCCTCGTGAAATTTCGGGATCTAGTTTTCTTCGCGTAAACATTGGGACCAACAAACTTGCTGAAGTCAGTGGTGGGCGTGTTTGCAGACGAGTGAGTTAGCGACGAACCTAACTTGTGTCGCCGTCTCCCGGTAGGTGCGGCTAACAAACAACAGAGTGCGCCATTCACTCGCTCCTGGGAGATGGCACCAAGTTACATTTTTTGTTGACTCTGCCATCTGAAAACGCGTCTGCGGTTGACTTTGGCAAGTTTGTTGGTCTCGTATTTTACGGGAAGAGAACTCTGCCTTTAAATTTCGCAAGGTAGAATCCACGTTAATGCACATTCGATGTGCAGGCTTACATTTTTCTGGTTCATTTTACGGCTTAAGGAACACCCTGGCCACCCTTTGCTTTCCGGGCTAATGTGTGCACTCAGCAAGCAAAAACAAATTATGGCTGAAAAAAAAAAAAAAGGTTTTTTTGTATACGAGAGTTTTTTTTTTGAAAACTTTGTTTCAAAGTGTGTTTTCAAAAATAATGTTGGTCGTACCGCAAAGCGTTTTATTGTTTAGAACATATTTAAACAGAATTTGTTTTTAAGTTTTCATCCACTTCTTGATTATATCATTGAGTATGCTATGTAAATTTATTGCCCTCAATTGTTGATGTTGGAGGAGAAAAATGAGAAGCCTGCGGAAATCTGAATTAATTATCTACTAGTTAAACAATTATCCAATGACTAAAATAGCTTGCCCCAGAATCCCCAAGAGCACAAGAAATATGTTAGGAAAGCTACTTTCAAGTACGTATTTGTATGTCTTCCAAATAAATTAAAAACCGTTCACACAAAAAGAATGAAAACACTGAAATAGGCGAGGGTGACACACCCGCAGTTCCTTTCTGTGGGTGTGTGTCCCTCGTCTATTTCAGTGTTTACACTTTCTGTGTGAACTGTAGTCTATCCAACGCGCTCTGCTAAGTGTACCAAATTTAAAACTCTTCCGTAGCCCTTCGAGGTGACCACCGTGGGACCGGATCTCTAAGAGCGAATGCGGGACGTTGAACCTCATGCTCCGTCGTCCCCGCGTTCTCGTTCCAGAAGCCCCCTTCGCCGAAGACGGGGACCCCGGTTCGGACCTGGGGGCCTTTTTCCAGGAGTGCCAGAGTGCTCCGATGCTCCAATCCTACTCCTACGAGCCCACGTTAGAGGAGCAGGTCAACGAGATCAACGCCACCCTCGCCGCGCTTGAGGCCAGCCTACCCGAGCTGGACGAGTTTGTCGAGTCCATCTGTCGTAGCGACTCGTTGAAGTGAGCCGTCTGGAGCCGGTCCGCAGCGAACGCACGCAAGAGCCGCCGGAACATTCGCCAGACCGACGGCGCAGCCACAACTACGGCGTCCGGAACGTGTCTCTGACCGGTGCGCTTGCTGCATCCCGACCGAGTCGCACAAGCGCCGCGCCGCCGACGTTGCGATCTTGACGGCAGCACGGCAGCAGAACTTTCGACGCACAAGTGGGACGAGACGCCAGACACGCCGGTCGAAGAGGCGTTCTGGGCAGCGTACTCACAAGGCAAGCGGCGTCAAAGAGACCGTCGGAGCGACCGTGCGAGAGACTCTGGCTCGTTCGCTGGCGTGGACTCCGAGTGATAGTACAAAGTGCCGAAGTGTTCCAGGGTCGAAGACTCAAACCGTGGTTTGACAGAAAGTGGCTCCGGCGTCCAAAAGTGGCAACGTGGCTTCGTTTTCACGTCGCACCGTCGACGTTTGTTATTAGAGTGGTGCAACTGTTAAGTAGCCTATGGCGCGGTTTTGAGCGCTAGTTTTTCCTGAAATGAGCGGTATGTGTGAGCGGATGGGGAGGAAGTACTATGGTCGCTGATAGGAATAGAATGGCCGGGAGGTCCTTCTGTTGTCCCGCCTCCGGCGCGAGCTCCCCGCCTTCAATGGTGCTTCGGCGTTTTGCAAGCCTTGAGCATGCGCATGAAGTCGAAGCACTAAGGAAGGCAACGAGTGCATAATGGAGGCCGGGCATCCAAAATAGACCATCTGCCGTTCTCATTCCTTGAGTAACTATAAATACAGAATAATAAATTTAGTAGGCAAATGACATTTTGAGAGTTTGAGCATGCGCGATTGCGTGGACCCAGGACTAAAAATAGAAGGCAGTTTAGTATTCACCTTTGCCAGGGTGTTTTACTGAACGAGGTAGATGGGCTAGAGCGATAAACTGGTATCCCGTTCATCAGGCAGAAGTGACCCCCACTTGACTGCCGCCATGTTGTACAATTCTGACCACTAGATACGTGACCATACCAAGTCCTGAGGCTTTTACACAAAACTGAGCCAAGATTTGTGTTGTGATCGCTGTAAAAATTACGATAAACTATTTTTTCAATATTGTTAGCTCCCAGAGATGAGTGTCTAGCTCCAATAAAAACCCAAAATACAGCACTGCAGCTGACGGCATCAAGCGGAGGCGTTGCAAAGCTGCCCCAGTTTTTAATCGAAAGCATTAACTGCCTCGTGGAGCGAGCTGACGTCATCAATTTGAAGCGCGAAGACGGCTTCTAGTTTCCGCGATCGCCTTCGGTTCCATTGGCTGGCGCGCGTTGACGCGCGCCAGGCCAATGGCCTCCGAGATCCCGAAGCGCGCGCACGCTAGTACGCAGCAGACGACAAAGGGAGCGGATGAGCAGACAACGAAGGGAGCGGACGAGCGGCTTGCATGCTTTAGCATTCAAAACTCATAAGAAATGCTTAGGTATACCTCGAGGCTTTTGTCGTAAAAGCACATTTTGGACTTAAAACAAAAGAAACATAACTTATCTTGTTGGTACAATTATTAAAGATCAATAAGCAATTATTTGTGCGTGGTACTTCGTTAAAATCTAGATGCAAAACTATAAGGTCACGTGGTAAAAAATGTGCAACATGGCGTCGGCCAATTGGGGGTCACTTTCAGCTGCCAGTTTATCGCTCTAAGGACCTCTACCTCGTTGGTTTTACTAGACCTATTTTTCCAAAGCTAAAGAAAATCAAGTTTTTGGTTTTGCGGGATTTATTCTGCTAAGGATAGAACAAAAATAATTATGCCTGGTTGGTGAAATAGACCTATTGCTGTCTTACCCAAGCATCAAGGAGAATGCAGGGATTGGTGTTCCACGCGCCGCACGTGCTGGCCTCAGCAGTAGTAACTTTTCCAAAGCAAAAACCTAAAACAAATGGCATCTTGCACGCGCGTTCGTCAATGCTTTCTTTTGGTTATTTACTTGAATATTTTATACAGGAAAGGCGTGCGCGTGTGGCGCGTGGAACACCAATCCCCTGCATTCTCCTTGATGCTTAGGTAAGACAACAAATGGTCTATTGCTGAAATTTCAGGAGTGAACCTTTCTGAACTAGAAGTTTGTGGACAAAAAGTGATTTTGGCATTGGTACAGGAGCATAGATGGGCAATTTCATCGATGAGAGCTACCTGCCAGCATACGTATACAGGGTGTCACAAGAAAAAGATTTACAGGGCTTTTTCACCGCAAAAATAAACTAGGCGTTGCCGAATGCTCATTCTCCGCCCAAATGTAGCGCTAGAGGTCACAACCAGATGCCAATGTTTCAGCCCGATCTGATACCTTAATAAAAAGTTATAGGTGATTTTCTAGAAAATTTCAATGGGAAAATAGAGCCCATTTTTGCCCGTTTTCAGTTTCTGGTGCTATAGAGCCCTTTGTATTTGAAAACTCCTGCCACCATTTACCCATTGAAAGTTTCAGAAAATCACTATAACTTTTGATTAAGTTATCCGATCGGGCTGAAACTTTGGCATCTGGTTGTGACCTCTAGTGCTACGCTGGACGGAGAATGAGCGCTCGGCAATACCTAATTTATTTTTGCAATAAAAAACAGTAAATTTTTTTGTGACATCCTGTAGATTACTCTGTAGTCAGTCACTATCTTTTCACTCCAAACTTTCTTTGTTCATAAAATTTCAATGCTCTAAATGCAGTGCCTAAGGGTATCTGTACAAGTTAGTTTCGCTACATTTGTGCAATGATATGTGCATTCGTTTTACGAAGTGTCTAGCGTTACGTCCGACGAACCTAAGTTGCGTCCAAATCTCCGCCTTCCCTTGGTTCACGGGGAGAGAGGGCGGGGGGGGGGAGAGGGTTAGGCTGAGACACGCAAGCTCAGTGGCCACTGATCGGCACGCGATGCTCATTTGACTCGCGCCTTGATACGCAACTGTCGGCTCCATTTTGTTGTTGATTATTATATGAAGGCCCAACGCTTCTTGCCATTTTGGATCTATTGACACTTTCAGTAGTCAAACTGGCGGGATAAGTATTAGATGTGTGCTAATATTGCATTAATGGACAGACGCTTGCCAATGCCACTTTACTGCAAATTAGCGCAGGATTTAGTTGATATTCTGGTGTTTCAGCATCTGCAGATATCGCTGTACCCGGTTTGTGTTGAAAGTTAATTCCCCAACGCACCCTGTAAATTCTACTTCGCGTAAGAATTAATAAAGAATAACTGGATCCTTCATTTGAAAGAGTGTCATTTTCTCTCATTGATCTACACCAAAATTTTGGATCTGCGCATTGTGCATTATATTGCCGAAAGGCACAGGGGAAGTGAGCGACTGGCTGTTATGTGACTATCCTCTGAAGATATTCTGTCGCCTGAATTTTGAAAGCGGCTTTCCTCCTCCACTACGTAGTCTGTGGTTGCTAGTGGGTGCCTGGCTATGTCTGAGGCACATTGATTCATTGGTATGTGTGACGTTTCCATCAAAAACAGTCTATGCATTAGCCAGTTACGAGCTGAGTGACACTGATTGCGCGCATTTCAAATGCATAAAAAAAATGATTGGGCGGGAAAATGGCTGATATGTCACCACTCAGCAGCGCGTGTGTATGAAGCAACGCCAGAAGGCACCCTAGTCTCAAAGTTTTTAGCAAAAAATCCTTCAAGAGCAAAATCGAATATTTTTAGGTCGCGTTTTCGATTGCCTGTTCTTACCCCTAACATTACAAAGCGCTAAAAGAGGATGCATAACAGGAATGTATTTTTTTGGAAAATTTGATCAAATGCTAAAAGTTAATGAGCGTAAATGCGTTCTTGCCGGTTTACTCGCTGCATTATCAGTTTAACAGGAATAAAAATATATCGATTTATTTACTTACAAAACTCCAGGCATTGTGCAAACACGGAGCTATTTCAGTTGTGAGCGAGCGCGCTGGTTAAAGTAGGACAAGGCTCAGATAAGCAAGCGGAGTGAATAAAAAGAAAAAGCAATAATATGATTGGGTGGAGTACCGATTCATTGAATGAGGCAGCTCTTTGGCGGGGTGAGTCGATAGCATAGCTATTCGAGTTGTGCGCAAGATCTCGTGTTCTCCGACGTGAAGGGGGGCGTAGAAACTTTGTGAAAAAAGAGCTTTGTGCCAGAAATGCAAGAAAAACTTTGTTTGCCTGAAAAAATGGCACTGACTGTCAACCCGCTGCGCTCGGGAAATATTTCGACGAACTTTCGTTTTCGATATCGATCACGACGGCATTGCTGGAAGGATCTGCTACTTCTCCATTCGTTTTATTTCGCCCCTCAAAAGTGAAACTTTTCATTTTTCCATTGCCTTTGCCTTCAGTATGTTTTGTCACGCAGTTGTTCGAAGCTGTCAAAACATTGCCAGCTTCTGACTCCGGCACAGAATTGTCTGGAGAAGTGATTTACTCGTCGAGAAAATTTGACGTTTCGCATAGCGACGCGTGAGTTACCTGAGAGCGCATTTCAACCCTCCATTTGCGAATCGCGTCGCACGCTTGGCTTCGTTCCAGACAGGCTACGAGCGGTTTCGTTGCTGCCATGAATAGCATGACTGCAGAGGACGCACAGAGCTCACTGAATGCGCAAGGCAGTTCGACACATCAACAGAGAAGTCACTGGTGAGACTTGCATATATCTCGATCAGCATTGGCGTTTGAATATGAATTCAGCTAGATGCCTATGTTTAGAAACGTTGCTCTGAGGAGGTTTGTGCAGGCATCTGACTGTATATTGATAACTTTGCATAATTCTATCATTTTTACTCTACTGCCTCCCACTAAGAGAAATTGTCACTTCAAACAGTCCTACAGGTCCAAGTCACAGCTCGATTTGCTGACAGCAAATGACGCTCTGTACTGGCTGTCTGTCAGTGCATCACAGGTCGCCTTTCTTGGGGCCTTTGGCAAAAAATAGAGCCAAGAAAGTCAGTTGTGTCTGTGAAGGGGTACTCCAGACACAAGTGTCCAGTAGCAGCTTCATGGGCCCAGATTGATGGATGGCGCCAGAGAAGGCTTCATGATGTCACCAAATAAAGACTGACAGATTTAAATTACAGTATAAAGCAAAGGCCAGCAGTAGACACTTTTTTAATTAAGTTTTATATATTTATTTTTTAATTGAAGGTACATTTAAAAGATTATGTTCATTTTAATAGCCCCATGTAGGAGTCACATATGAGGGAAGTGCCATTGATCAATAATGGTTATCAGCATATCCCCAGCAATTGGACTTTGTTGTTCCAGCTGCTGCTGCCCGCCGTAAGCTCTTGGCCTTATTTACAAAAGAGAGCTACGCTGCATGGCAAAAACCGACCTGTGAAATACACCTTTGATCTAAAGTAGTTATGATTTTTATTGTCCTTTCAAATGGTTTGGTGACTTGAGAATTTATATATAGGTGTCTACAATGAATATTGCTGCTGTGTAAAATGTACTTGCATGTACAAAGATCGAATTTTCAAATGTGTATTTAGGCTTTACTGGCAGTTATCTCTGAATGAAAGGAAGAGCGCATCGCTTACTCGCTGCGCTTGTCGATGGCACCACAACAAACTGCACTTATGTCACTTGCAACAGATCCACCATTGACCCTGGCAAATTTGTTGGTCCATTTTGAACGGAGCGCCTCAATTTCAGGTAAAATTCCACATATCATTGCACGCTTAGTGAAAATTCAACTTTTCTTCTGCAGATCCAGATTTTCCGCCAGTTTCAGTGCCAAGTCCATTGTGCCCAACATCCGAGAATGTTCCCCATTCGTGTCATTGCATTTGGAGTTGACGGCGATGCATGCTGTGACAGCAAAGTTTTCGGATGCCCGGTTGAGTCAGTATCAAGAACAGTCCTCTTCTTTCAGCCGTTTTCTACTATCATCATCGACATCATTGCGACGTGTCGCTTTTCCACATTGCGTCTATGACATGTAGCCGTTCCCATGCCTCGCCCGCCTTATCCGGCTCTACTTCGAATGCAGCCTCTGCCTTCTCCCGAGATTGCGTTTTCACTCAGTCTACTTCACAGCGGCAGCCAGCTCTTGCCACGTTGACTCTGCTGTTCTACTATCCTTCATTGAGACGACGCTGTTTGGATCTCCGCTAAAGGAGAGAACAAAAAAAAGACTTCAATTGTCCCGCCTTGGCGGCAAATAGATAAATTCTGCCTCCAAAATGGTCTCCATCCGAGCAAAATCCACGTTTCGTTGAACGTCAGAATGGGCTGCAGGTTAAGAATAGAGCATGTCTGCCCGACAGCCCTCCATTTAAGCAGAGCTGAACGCTGGAGAGAAGGCAATGCAGACGCGATTGCTGCCATCTGTTCCAGCGCTGACCCTACCGTTACACTGCCAATGATGACAAAACTTAACCACTGCCAATTCTTAAAATGTAATATATTATATACTGATTATCTCTCAATAATACTGCTTTATCTTTAGAGCCGACAGCACAGCCTCTGCAGCAGGTCTTCTTCTGGGTGGAAAAGATATTACGCCGCTGAAAATTTTCTTCATCAAAGAAGCAGAAAACAGTATCTAGCCATGTGATCTGCTGTCACAGCTACCTGCAAATATATGGCATGCCGTCGGTCGAGAGAAAACTCTTTATATGTTCTAAAAAAAATTAAAATCATTGAGGTTGATAACGACGTTTACCTTGCAGTGAAGTTTCTGAATAAAACTGCTGTAGTGATAGACTGCAGTGAATCTCTAATGATTTTTGTTTTCAAATTCATAATTTCATGCATGTGGTATTTAAGCATTTTAGTTTGTCTACAGACTTGTAGGTTTATTTTATATTCCTTGCTATCACCTTTATAGCCCCTACATGTCTTCAATGTCACAGTCAATAGAGTGAGTTCAAAACAAAAATTAGCTGGCATCACTGGATGGAGTACGTCTGAAATAAGGTTTGAACCATCTGGAATTGTTTAGGTAGGTATATTATACCTTTCACATTGTCCAATTTGTTGTTAGAGCTGTGGCAAACTTCCCGCACTCATGGCTCTAATGACAAAGTTTCAAGTTCTGAGTTCAAATTAGTTTTGTCCATGCCTGTGGGCATTTCAGTGGTTTACGCTGGCCTGGTTTTTATTCTGCATTCCCATGAAATGTCCACTGCTTGTTTGCATTGTCTTTCATCAATATGGCATTGCTGCAGTGCCTGGTTTTTTTCTGCGCAACTGTTCAAACTTGCTTTGCTTTGCTTGAGGGAATCAAATTGCTTGCAAAGGTTGCACAGTTAGTGCAGGCAAAGTAGACAAATGCCTTTGCAGTTGTACCACAAAACTGAACTGTGTGACATGTTTTAGACGTTATTTTTGCTGCTTCCAGAATTGGATTTTCTGCTGCTCCAGAGAAATTTCTCCGAAATGAATGACCAGTCGCATCGCCGTGAAGGAGAGTCATTAGCAGCCAGCAACCAGAGAGCAGTGGAGGGGTCATTGCCACTTTAAACTTGCGACAGACTATACGTTAGCTGAGTGATGCTTACAAAGTTTTCAACATGCGGCCTGTCGCCATGTGCCGCCGATTATGTGGTCAATTTATTTGGCATTGAAGGCAGTCATGATAAATTCAGTACAATGATGACTATACCAGACAGCAGAAGAGTATACTCAGATGAAGTGACTGAGTAGCTGTGTTGTTATCCATTGCCACGTGTGCTCCAAGCTAGTGCACGGCTTGATCGATACATTTTTCATGCGGTGATTCATGATCAGGATCCCAGGTTGCTGTGATTGGCCGAAGGGTGCGAGTGGTGAGTCTAGTCTGGATATGCACGGAAAGAAGAATCTACGCGTGGTGCTCGCTGATGGTGTCCAGAACAGCTGCCGCCACAGAAAGATTTTTTGACCTGTCACAGGTTGTTTCCTTGGTCTTTCCAAGCATAACACCCCAGGGCACACTTCGCGGCTAGTTTTCGTGCGTGGCGGTGTCAAAGTTGGCACCGCCCACCTCTCAAGTTGCTACAGGGAGAAGTGAGCGTCTTCGACAACTTGAACCCTGATCAGCACAGCGCACCACTGTTAGTCATAGGTAATCAATGATGCAGTGCAGTTTGAGCTCTGCACATTGATTGTGAAATCACAACAGTTTTCTATGGGGGACCGTTTTTTATTCTAATCTGGCAAATCCAAACAAACTTTGTTCAGTATTTCCCTACAAATACAGAATGCCTGAGAGAGGAATTTCGAAATATTTTTCTAGAAAAATTTAGTTTTGTAATAACATTATTCTTGCAAAAATCAAACATGTTTTTTTAATTTTTCCTCTTCGATATCACAACTTTTTTTATTGAAACCACCAAATCTCAAATGAAAAATTTGAAGTGCATTTGTTTTTGTTGTAACCTTTGTGAGGAAAACAAGCATTTTCAATCTAAAAAGACAGTGACTAAAATTAAATTTATATTGAAACAACAGATTGAAGAAAAATAATTAAAGCATCCACTAATTTTTATTTTATGGCACTTCAGTTTGAAGTAATTGGTAGGCGGCCTTACGGCAGAAAATAATGACACTTTTTGAAAATTGTTTTAGATGTTACAAACTAAAATTTTTCGCTTTTCGAATTTTCTTTTTGTTTTGTTTAATTGCCAGTTGAGAGTTGGGGGTCACAAGCATCTTCCTTCCGTTCTGCCCTTTTTCTTTGAAGCACCGCAGGTCGAACCCATGTGGTGTTGGTGGCCGAGTAGCAGGTCTGCAGGTGAATCTGCCGTTCTTGTTAACGTCATTCTGTTTTGTATGAAGTCAACTTTGTGTTTGGTGGGAATTTTTCGTAAGAGACATTCTGGAGCAGTGGTATATAGTTCTAAGAGCAACTGTCATTTGTGATCAGAAACAATCGCCTAATAAATGTGATAGTGATCTGTAGCATTATCTTACACACAGGAATGCTTAAGGTTGGCAGCCAGCAACACTTTTCAGGTATGTCAATCTGTCATGTGATTCAAACTCTGTCTATACCGCAGAGTAGGAGCTGCGCCCATATAGTAATAATTACAAACAATGGCTGGCACAGTCTTCAAGTAAGGCAGAAGCTCACTTTCCTCAACGGCAGAAAGAGTAGGCCCAAGGGACCAAGGGATGAATGAAAAGTACTAAAAATGAAATCCTGAACCCTTATCACATTGAGAAATTCGTTGCTGAATTCATCAGACTCTGTCTTCCATAACAACATAGTTAGCACCCTAATTGACGTCTGAAAATACCTGGCACAAATTTAATATGGTTGGATTGTCAATAGTAAAAAGTACCACAGATTGTTTCTAATCAGTGCCTAGGAGGAACGGTTTTTTTACCAAAGTATTCCTGTCATTTCACAGACGGTTGAATATGTACTTTACATATTTGAAACGCGCGCAGTTGAAGCTAGGCTATATACGTTAGTTAATTTCAGGTGAACGCACATAGACAACAGTTCATTGACGGCTCACAACGCAGCCGCTACTGCGTCTTACCTCTTCTTTATAGAATTGCACAACAAACTACAGCACCACCAACAAGATAAATGGTGTGGGGTACGAGACAGCAATACTTATAAAATTAATGAGAAATAAGGGCACTCACTATAGAAATGTAGACCTGAATTGATTTGAACGAAGAACACTTTTCGACAATACGGGGAATTTGCTAAACTGCAAAAATACTTCGGGAACAAGAGTAGATGCAGCAGATTCATGTTTACAGTGATAAAACATTTGGAAATCGCTATAAACTGCGTCATTGCGACATAGTGTGTGCAGACTGCGACAGAAAACCAAAAACTACGCACTGTGACGCTGCACTATCGGTGCACGGTGGAAATTGCTGCGAACTTCTATTAAGAGACAGTCAATGGCCCATTTCCCTCGCCAAATACTGGGTGCATGCAAACTGGAGACTGATGCGAGCGCGCTGGAATTCAAGATGTTACGGATATCATCCATAAGAATGGGGATGATTTTCAGCGACGCATGGTAGCTTCAAAATAAGACAAAATTCTGTAAATTCCATTACATATTGAACAATTTAAAGTTTCAACACAAACCACTGTCAGCTAGTATGGGTTCTGTAAATTGCTGAGAGCTGCAAGAGTGCCAGTGATGTGCCATCCACTGATCTTGGGATGTTTAATTTGATGAGTTTTGTAATAAATGGAGTCTCATGATCGCACCCTGGGGTTTCTTTGCCTTGCCGCTCTAAATCTAGAGAGCACACTGCCATTTCCAATGAAAAGCATCTTGCATGGCATGTGATGATGCTGGCAGATAAAGGCAAGAACAGACGACAGCCAGCAGAAAGAGATGGCAGAGGGTGACTATTGAATGGTCTATAGCTCCATAGCAGAAGGATTACGTTGTCAAGCCCTAGGTTGGTACAGTGGGCAGCCTTGGAATTGTAAGCTGTGTCACTGAGTATGCTGCATTGTAGGTAGTAACGCTGAGGATTGGGTCTAATGATTTCTCGACCAGAGGCAGTCCAGAGCTGCAAAATCTTGAGAAGATGGCGCAACTCTGTCTACTGTCTGAACAATGCAACTTTGTCATGTACTGACTTTGCAGGGATGTTCAGTTTGTGGTAAAGGTGCAGGAATTCCTCAATGAAGACCCGAGAATGTGAGCATCAAAGATATGCATACAGTTAGTGCACAACTAAGAGTCAAAGCTGAGGTAAAGTTATTTTCGGTTTTGCCTGAGTAGGAAGTCTGAGATTACGCTGCAAGAAAAATTAGTCAACTCTCAATGTAGGTTTTAATCCTACCTGGTCAGAGATTTTGACGTGTGACGTTTTCAAGACTTCAGTGGAGTGTTTAATGAGTTGGTTATTAATATCATGAATGGATGTTCTATACAAGTTACTCAGTCTGGAAATTTTCACTCTATTTATTGAATCCTGGACCAAGTGGATTTTTCATTGCCACCTGTGGGGGCCTTTTGCATTCCATTTTCTGGTAGAAGCTAATTTATTCTTAATTTTAAGAGTAGCTTGCATGTTTCTTTATTATAGTTTCTGATTTGAAAAATGAATATCCTCTATTTTTCAAAAATTGCCAAAAAGTTGTCAATTTATTGATGACCACACAGAATGTAGACTCATAATAGTGAGTACATTTTCCAACCCCATTAAAAGCATTGACGCTTTTTATGTCATCACTTTCAGTGCCACATAGAGGTGAAGGGATTACCCACGACACTGGGTATACGCGGAAGCTTGACGCTGCAGAAGGCAACGCGAGCCGTTGCTTGGAAGATCTGCATGAGTACGGCACGGGTATTCATGTTGATGGCGCACGCAAGAATTTGCCACCGGCTTAATTTCCAAGGCTGCGGAAATGAGAAACATGTTCTCTAAGCATAAGCTGGTGAAATAATCTTTTTTTTTGCATTGTTGAGCAATAAATACTGTATTTTCATCTAATCTCACCAGGCAAGTTTGGAGGTGTGACGGATAAATGCACCAAGCTCCCAAGGTCACACTCCGAGCAGGCAATTTAAGCTCCTCCTCACTCTTATCCTAACGAACATCCTTCGAGCTTGTGGAGATGACAGCCTGTCTCTTGCTTGCCTTGTGACCGCTTACGTGGAGTATTTTTATAGGGTGATGAGCACACGGACAGCCCTGCTGGAGAGATCTCAGAAGGTGCTCTGAGACGGATCTACAGCTGTCTGGTGAGCGGCGGATTTGGTGGGCCATGCTGCCTTTCTGTGTTTCAGCGATTTAAGGCTGCCTCTGACTGGCTGCCTGGGTGTGCATTTCAAATGTTCTTATGATTTATCACATTAAGGCACCATGCAGGTTTCGAAACACTTTCAATCTCTGCAGAGTATTTTATAGGCATAGTTGCTTAGTAAAGTATCGTGTTGCCTGTCCTAACGCAGGCATGCTATATGAAAAACATGTGTTTCAGAATAGCAGTGTGATACCTTGCCTAATAGTCGCAGTTGAGGCACACTGCAATCAGTTGTACTGTGGCTGTCAAAATGTGTGATTAAAGCCTTGCCATTCCAGCTAGCTTTTGGCTTGTTCCTCAGCATCCTATTGAGAATGGGGCGGTGCTGAAGAGTATGTGCTAAAGCTGAAAGAGGGAAGGGATGTGGGCGTTTGAAGGGGCTTCTGGTGTTTGATGGTGCTCTCTGCAGTGTGAATGTGAAGAGCACGCAGAAGAGTAACAGAATGAGCTGTAATGAATATGTTTTTTAAAGGAATAAAATCCAGAGAGTTCAGAGAACGTGGTCGTTTTGTATAGATTGGTCGAAACGCCAAGACGACGAATATCACCAAAATTCCATCGACCGATGACGCATCGAAGTAAATGCGACCAGCTGAAGGTTCACATACAACGCATCATTTCAAAACTACAATTTTGAATAAGTTTTTGACGCAGCTTGAGCGCTATCGTCAGACGCCACATGACCCCAGTGACGTCACAGAGCCTTTGATGTCATAGACTGGCTATACTACGTTGATGTCATTTAGGTCACATGACTTCACGGCCAGTGCTGCTGGAGGCAGGTAGATGAGGAGGAGGAGGGTGGGTATACTTCCCTCCTCCTCCTCAAGTACACTCCGACCGACAACAACCCTAATCTTTTTTTACGATATTTTTATTTTATCTTTTACAAATTTTTCCGAAAAACAGTGGGATCCTGTGTTTTCGGTATACTGATAGTTTCCAGAAAATTAAACTTGAGTATGGTTTTAAACCAGTATTCGCGCTTATAAGAAAAACCCAAGTTTCATGATAAATAAAATTTTGTCCATAGTTTCATTTTTATTCCAGAACAGATGGAGTAATTTCTGTTGCTGTTGCTTACACTTTGCTCATTTAGTCTGAAAGATGTCTCCTTGAGGTTGTAGTCTCTGTGTTCTATTTTCTCAACATGAGCACCAATAAGCGTCCATGTTTTGTTTCCAATGCCAAGAATTAAAGAATTGGGCATCAAAAATATAAACATTTGCAAACAAAATGAATTCAAATTTTAAAGAAAATAAACTTTAAATTGAATCTCGCTATGAACAGAGATGGTGCATAGGTTTTATTAGTCACAAAAAATTCTGCACCTAACTATATATAGGAAAAATTTATTTAAATTACCTGAACTTCGAGTCTGCTGGCTGTGCACCGAGCAGGTCGGGTTTTGTTGCAGGGAATGCAGTGCTGCGTCTGCAAAAATGAGAGCGAAAAACTGGGACGCGTTTGCAGAGGTAGCAGAGGTAGCGAGCAGATAAGCACCTAAAGAGGCATGGCGCCGTTAGTGAATTAGCGTTGAAAACATCGTGGGTGTCTCTGCAAACGCGTCTTCAACTTTGCTGCATAGTGCTTGCCGTCATTGTATTGTTTGTTATACCCAGCCAGTGACAGGGAAGTTTGTTCGTGCCGTGCAGGCGCAGATTTTCTGGGCCTTTTTACGGCAGAAGGTCTGTTCTGACACACTGCAGCCTGGGGCTACTGCACAGATGCCAGTGTTTTGCTCACCGTGTTGGCGGTGCAACGGAAGAAATTCTGCACACAGGCTGACGGTGAACACAGGACTTTCAAGTGGCGAGGTGCTTCTTGAGGGCAGGACAAAGGTGTTCGAAAATGGAGCTTTGGACGCCAGATGAACTGCCAGGTGCGAAGCATTGCCTTCATAGTTTCTATACGTAGTTAAAGTGCCGGGAAGACATGTCTAGGCTATGTTTGCCCTTTGTACGGTGGTTTTATTGGTTTGTATTCTGCTGACATATAACAGCTGAAAGCTGAATTAAAAAGTACAAATTTGTTTGAGCTACATAGTTTTTAACGTGGATTACCACTAGAGTTTTCCTATGCCGTGCAGTTGGCTTCCAGATATGACCCCCCCCCCCCCCCCCCCCCCCCCCCCTGGGTTGTAATGTGAGTTGTTCATACAATGATAAAAAAATATATTTTAATTTATATAAAACGATTTATGTTTGTATTGCTGTAGTGCGATTGGCGTTCAAGATATGTGTATTGCAAACGTGCAGTCATATTTTCATCAAATATCCACAGAGTTCCTTTTGATCCTTTCAGTTAGCAATTGCGCTTAAATTTGTCGGAATCTCGCGATCGTTTTCGCTTAACACTTGTTCATTGAAGCTCAGTTAATTTTAGCTATAAGGTATGAACCGCGCATGCAAACAACAAGATTGTCATATCCTGATTGAGAGTATCAAAACGGTTTATATGCAAAATATTTCACCTCTGTCAAAACAACAAAAACACATACTGTGAGTGGCGTATTGTTCCCGTTGAGGCGCCGCCGTTCACTTGCGCATCAGGGGAAGTACACAATGAAAAAGTCGCAACGCCGGGCAGTGGTGTTTCCCTTGCATGTTCTTACAGCGCACCAACGCTATTCACTACATTAACACCGCAGTGCCAATAACTAAACACTGCGACGGTCAACGTTTTTTTTAATATTCGAAACTACTATTCGGCCATTTGCGTGGGATTAAAGTAATGCGACGCACAGCGGTGTCAACGCACGTAAATAAAGAACAGTAAATTTCTATTCCGACGGGACCTGAAATTCATGAATTATCCACGACCAATTAAAAAGTAATAAGTATTAAAATTAAACTTCATACAGTAATCTGCTGCCACGCCTCCAAAACTAGCGCATCATAAAAATAAAATACGGTGAGTTGACTTTGATAAGCCAAACACCAAGGACAAAAAAACAGTAGAAAAGTAATACGATGCCAGAGGGAGAAGTGCTTATTTATATTTGCGTTAAATAACCAACACTGTTGTTTTTTTTTTTTTTTTATATCCTTGCGCTTTTGGCAAAGAAGAGAGCGCACACGCCCTAAAGGAAACGCTGGAGAGCTTGCTGGCTTATGTCTCACCACGTGCTAGGTTTCACTGGTTTCCATCGCCAATTGGTTGCGCACTGGGTACATACTTCGACGTGAAGAGGAGGAGGCGCATTTGCGCACGTTTTGGATTTGTTTAGCAATCTGCTGCACCGCTTGGTCGTCTTTTTCAGCGTGGTGCTGCCTATTCGGGACAAATATCTGACGTGATCTTGTCATTGTCAAACTATCCAACTTTTCCTCCCATAGAGAAGCATCTGGATTACAGTAAAGGAACAAACACGATAGGACGGCGCTGAAATTAAATAACTGCTGTTTATTACACAAATTCGGAAGGAGGAAACAAGAAGTATCTGACCAGATAAAATTATACAGACAGACACACACACACACAATTTTTTTATCTAAGTTAGTATAATTATCAAAAATTATCTTCACAATTTTTATCTGATTACATGCTTGTTTTCCTCCTTCCGAATTTGTAATAAACAATAGTTGTTAGTTCAGCGCCGTCCTGTCGTGTTTGTCTTTTACTTTGGTCCAAGTTTTTGCTGCTGTTTTTCCCAAGATGTTTCACTGTTCAACTAGTCTAACACAAACAGCATTGTTGCGAGGTATTTATACCCAATTTGTCATATATATGTCCATGTACATATTTTACATCCAGACGTGGACTAAAGATTCGATAAAGATGGGAGTTGAAGAATTTGCGTTGGTCAAGGCAAGTTTTCAAGACGCTGGGCGACATAATGTGTTTCCAATGCTATCTGTAGGATTAAGAGAATTAAATGGTATGTATAGTCTGTTTATGTAAAGAATGAAGCGAGTTCGCTGATTACCCGCGGTGGAGCCACTGTTGCTGTAGGGTCATTGATTGGTCTCGTTATAAGTCACATGATTGTTGCGATTATGTGGTCTGGGTGGGATATTTCCGCCTTGCACCGAAGTTTATACGACACCTAACGTGGGTGAGTCTGAATTATCGCATAATTTATGACTGCGTTTGATTGTGACTTCCTTCCACCCGGTTTTGCGCGGGGCATAATAGGAGTACTAGTAATACAATCTATATTAACATTTTCAGTTTAGCAAAAAAACATTGGATTACCGAGAAAAGAGGCTTGCAGTTGATTCTCAAGTTTTTTAGATATCTGGCCTCGCTACTAAAGCACAACATTTTGCCAGTTTGAAAATAGCCCAAAACATTTTGCGTCACAATTTCCGCAGGCCAACTACCGCCTGAGCGATGTTCTCGGCGATTCCCATCACTTCCCCGTTGCCAGGGGACGTCGCCAGCTTCGAGACATCAGGGTGCCGCATTTGAATTCAAAGGAGGAAACCGTTTGCCACATGGTGACTGTCCGTTTACTTCGGTTCCACACCAGCCATCAGGACAAGAGGTGATCACTGCATCTCACTATAGTTACTGGCAGGATGAGAATGCACTTCCTGCCATTTCGCTCTGCCGTGACGTTAGCAGTTTCACGAAAGTGTCTTACTTGCTCTACGTAAAGTGTGGGCCGCAGATGTTGCCATCCTGTTACTGCGCTCGAAAGGGAACGCCATGACGACGCCTGCGTGCTGTTGCGCTCCTTCGCAGCGAGCTTGTTGTCTGCACGCTCGCGGGCACCGGGCCGCTTCCAAGAGCACAAACATCGCCGCGACAGGCGCAGGCTTCACTTCCGATTCTGGCTTCAAAACGTCTTCGCATCTGGAATGTCGGTGCCTAGTGTCATGCTCGCTCCATGGGAATGTCGCTTGCTGGCAGCTGAGTTGCTGGGCAGCTGCTTAGGGGACGCGATTTCTGACGCCGAGACCGATTTCATCTGCACTCTGTGACTGGGGAGCCCCTGAATAAACTGGACCAGACTCAGAGCCCACGGCAACATGTTGCCAGTTGTCCTAGCTCATCTGAAACTGCAGAAAACTGTTTCAGTCCTCCAGACTTCTGTGGGGCCTGGCCATGGCGGAGCTGCACACATCGCCCAGCTTCCTTCTAGAGCTCGGGAAGTCACACTTCGAATCCACTGCACCCACACTGCACTAAGCATGAAAGGTCAGGAATGGATTGCCGATACCCTGGGCTGAACTTATTTAGCAGCTGCATAGGACGCTTCGGGCTTTTGGAAAGGCTTAAATGTTGTTTAATTACGTTGCTTTCGAATTTCGTTTTGCACTATGTTTCTGAGCGCAGCTTACGCATCATTCAATAAGATATCATCGGTATTAATCGATTACGCAGTGCCGCGATGATGCTCTGGGTTTGCTCGTCGAATCGGCGGTCATTGCGCTTGGATTCTGTGTGGCGTTGGTGCATCGCTTCGCACATATCTGGTGTCTCATCCAGTTTATTTGAAGAGGGATGTCCTAGACAACCCATCATTAGCAGAAGATGAACACGCTGCTCGTGGAGTTGTTTATGCCGTGAGTCATTGGGATGCAAAGACGTGAAGCCAGTACCCTCTCCATCGTCAATGGGGCTGCCTGATCCCGGGCACGAGCACGTTTAATCTATTAAATGTATACCACTGAGGCAAACTGTACATAATGTTATTTATATACATATTTTTGTTTAAAAAAAGAAATGTCAGCAATAAAATATTTTTGGGAACTTGCTCGGATATAGGATTAGAAACGACCTTCGCGATATAGAACAGACATTGCAAATTTTCGGCGAAGACTTTCGTAGGGTGGGTGAGAAACTTCTGTAGTCATTTTCAGCAGCTACGGGCATGTTAACAGGGACAAAAAACATAATAGTTAAATCGCTAAACTTACTAATTAACTTTGAATTGCCGTGTCAGCATGTGTTCTGGGCCAGAACCTTCGAAACCGTTGATCGACCCATTGAGATTTGTGCAAAAAGATTGCCAATTTGCAAATAAATCTTTAGGGTTTCAGTTTTCCATTGGGATGCATTTGCACTAGCAGTAGCTACTGCAGGAAAAGGGAATATGGCGAAATGTTGTGTGTCTTCTGCCACAGACTCCGGCAGCATGTACAAGTGAGACGGCACGTGTATTTGTCACTGTTTGTACATGACAATAAGAGAGCCCAGAACACTTCAGCTCAAAATTTTCCATTGCCCAAAATTGCCGACGTAGGTTCAATGTAGTTTGGAGTTGGCCATTTTTACCAATGCGTCGTATCGGTTTGACATGTATCATTGAGTTAACATATTATTGTGTACAAACTTTATTTTGTGAAATCTAAAAGTTGCAAATATTGATGAAAAAAGGCACAAGAGAACAGAGTTTTTCAGTATGGGTACCCCGCGAATCAATTGTATGGCCGCGTTCCAGGCTGGACACGTTGAAGGTTAACGTTTATTATTATTGACGGGACTAAAATTGTTACGTCACAATTGAAACTTAGCTCGGTAGAGAACTGCTTATCGACGAACAATGCGGATTTATTCAGATGACTCGACATCAAAGGATTCAAGACTACATTAATGCCGCCGAAGTCGTCAGCCTCTTTTCCTGGCTGACATTGTTGCTGAATGATTACGACCAAGAGCTTGAAAACGCAAATGTTGCTACTGCAGCTTATGCTACATGCCGCAACGCTGCCTAATACATTGCCAAAAAAATCTTAAAGGGGAAAAAAAACTGGTGTAGCCACAGGCAACTCTCTCTACATTTTCTGTCATTTTATGTTGTTTACTTTATTAAAAATATGTGACGCTGTAGCAAAATATTGACACTCATACTAAATAACCTGCTCAAGAAATAAAATTTTTTTGGGGTGTCAAACTTGCTGCTTGTTTGAACTTAAAGCTAGTTGCACCTGCCTTACATCTCCTAATGAGTTTATTTAGTGGTTTTCACAATGATCAGCAGGTTTAATTGAAATTAAATTTATTCATTCCACGGCAAGTTATTTAGCACTATATTTATATTTGCCCTTTTTTTGTTTTTTTTTTTTAATTTTCAATATCAGCACCCAACTGGCCAATTGCTCTAGAACTTTTTTTCACCGCTTGTTTTAGGGATTTCAGTGATGATTATTCCGAGCGTTTCTAGCATCTCAAACAGTCTATTATGGAGCAGCAAGAAAATTTCTGGAGCACATAATACTGAATATTATATGTTATGCAGATTTGTGTGTTGTCTATCCAAATAAAAATGTGGAGCTGGTTTTTGCTCTTCACCTGCTGCAACGCAGATTTGATTTTCCAAACGCAGGAATCCAGCTGTTCAGTTACACATTTGCATATGCAGGGCTAGATGTTGACGAGGGACAGTATGAACTGCTACAATGGTCAATTTATGTCTTAAATAAAATGTAAATCCAAATAGTGTATTTACTAAAGACAATGTTAGAACAGCTGGTTAAATCAAGTTGTAATGTTAGAAACAGTGAGCACATATCTATGTTCATATCTAATTTCTAGCTGAATGTAATAAGCACTCTAATTTGGATTTTTTTAGAAAATATATATTTTAGTCATTAATTATTAAACTGTAATAACGAGGTCCATATGTGAACGATAAGTATGTCTTTCTTAGAATATCCAGTTAAAGTCGTTAAGGCTACTTAGCTCTTCTAGTCATAGTCTTACGAATTTTTCTATTGACTACCTTGAACACAGAAAACATAAGTATATAGGTGGCAACTAAACAATGAATAACAAGAATAAACCTATAGAACAAGCCCATATAAGTTTTCTTGCCTCAGTAGTCGGTACCAGACGCCGCTAGAATATTGCAGTCCCAAATGTCGTTAGTTTTAATTCAGAGTTTTTTCATGCAAATTGTCAGCTGTTGCATTAACATCTCCGGCGCAATATTCTATTGAATTTCAAGGGGAGAAGCGACGTCTCTTCCTGTATTTCATTGATACTGCAATGTTTATAATCTAAACTGCGACGTTTAGGTTAGTCATTACTGCAGCAAGCGCTGCAGGAGCGCATTCAACAAAGTAATTTTCTGCTGGCATCGAGAACATCGAGATATTGCGAAATACGGGAAGATTGCCGAAAAATATCACAGAGAGATCAAATATGTGATAAACAACTCTGGATACGGTGCCTGCTGACGTTGGGAGCCATTATATTTTCAGTATCATAGTTTAAGTTTTATTACCGCGTAGTTCTCATAAATGCGTAGGGTAGTTTCTTTGGTGCAGTCTGGTACTAATGGCGAGTAGATCACTGAATTAACGCCTTCGCTGAAACACCTGTTATGAACTGTTTCTCATTATTGTTCCAGTCATTCCTTTTATGTAGCAAGATATTAACGTTCTAAAACGTGTATACGCAGTATCGAGTAGCCTTGCCAGCAGGTCTCGAAATGTTAGATGGAGGGACTAGTCTTTAACATCAGTTGCGTCATCGATCAAGTCTGGTTTAGTTCCGCGTATCAAGTATTGCTGTTTTCCTCGAGTTCAGTTCCTTCCATCGTCTGAAGTCCCTGGCACCTCCTGAACGAGACCGCCAAGGATGCTCTGCACGACGCTGAGTTGCGCCTGGAGCTGCTCGACCGGGGCATCGGGCCTGTGTATCCCTCGATATTACGCCGTAGAAGCAGTCAGCCAGCGACCCTGGCCGTGGAACCAGCGGTAGAGCCGCAGCTAGATGCCTACCCAACGCTTCCGGGGCCACGTCTGAAGGAGCTTCGTTGTCGGAGTACTGAATGATGGCGAGCAACGCCTTTTCTGGCGCTTGAACGCATCGTCGCATGACGCCGCTCCACGGTCGCAGGTTTGTCACATGCGTCTTCGAAATACAGTTGCCGACCTTGTTGCTGCCTGAGTTGTACCATCATTTGCTCATGCCCTGCCAGTCTGTCCTGAGGAGCTGTTTTCCTCTTCTGCGAATGGTAACACTTCACGCAGATGCCGACACAAAAGTTTTACTGACATGTCTAGAAACCCTAGACCAGGGTATTGTATGAATGCTCTAAGAGTCAATCTAAACTCTAGTTTTAATATTATAGAACTTCATTTTTATTTGTTAACTATGAGGGTTTAAGAGCTTATCTGCCTGCAAACTATCAGGGTGAAGCTGCACTGAAAGGGAAGAGGATTCTGCAGAGTAGTACGCCGAGCATGAATGTGAGACTGCAGTTTGGAGAGAAGAACACAGGCCAATGCATTTCTAACTTCTGCAGTAGAATCATCTCCTAATTTTATCTGAACTACGCCACTGTATAGGCTGGAGAGGCCGATGTAGTAACAACGCTCTTCGAATTGAGCGCTTCCCCGCCCACTCCGCATGGAGCCTGCCCTAATGCTATCTCTAGTTTTACCAAGTCAGCAGCCATGCCTGAAATAATCGTGCCAAGGCGCACTTCATAATACATATAGTAGCATTAGTCATTAAACTTAAAACTCGCCTATTTTGGAGAAGTGCTCCTAGACCGAGGGAGGCGGGAAGTGAAGGAAGAACAGGCGTTAGTTAGGCCGCATGCGTATTTGCCGCCTTCTGCCCAACGTTTTGCACCTCTGTAGAAATGTTTTGTGTACGCAGGGCAGCCGGTGCCTGTACCCCAAAGTGGTGGTGACTCCCTGTGGGATGTGTCAATCATACTAAGAAGCTGCACCTTTAGCTGTAGCACTTAAAATTAGCATCATGCTGTCATCAGATGACTCGACCTAAATTCAGCGGAGAAATTTCTCTCAATTTAAGAAAATATGAAATGGGGTATACCACCAAAGCCTGCGCTGTCGCATCATATGAGGCAGTGTCGCAACAAAGGGTCACCATGATTGTCGTAAAACCTGGAGAGAGGTAGCACGTGCAACTGAACATTAAGACAAGAGAAAGTAGAAGGGGCAGACATGATCTTGGCAGCAGTTCGAGACATAGTTTCTTTTGTTCATTTTTGTACAGTGTCACAGACGCACCAGCCAGTGGACATAATCGTCCTAGGCAAGGCATCGCTCCATCTAAAGTAGACCGAAAAGGGACATGGGCTTCCTGCTTACTCATATGCTCTGAACTTTTATTGAAGGACAGCGCATTGGAGCACCAGGTTTGAATGTCACCTAATATCAGTGACCATTATATAGCATGTTGATTTTAAATTCCTTTATACAATGTCTGTATCCCAACAAATTTCTGAGTTACCCTATGTTAAATTGTAGCCCCAACAAAAGAAAATTGGTACACGTGAATTAACACACTCACCGTGCACATAGGCAAAGCAAAATGAGTTTTACTACTGAAAGTATTGTTGTTTTATTAAAGTTGAAAGTTGAGCTAGCTAAGTAAAGTCGTTATACATGGTGCCAGGTAAACAGCGCAAAGATCCAGGACAAATCTTATTGTGGGACAGGTGTATATATAGGACAGCGCCTGTCCTAAGTCGAGTATGTTTTTCTTCTCTTGTCTTTGTAGATGCCTTTGTTCACTACATTGTCAGCCTGTAAATTAATTTCATTTTAGGGGAAAACTGAAAATTGGGTTGTGGGTATGTTTATACAGCGTGTAGGTGCTTGGTCAGCCATTTTAGTTAAGGACAGTCACTGGGTTGTAGAGAGTAAATTTATTTAAAAGGTGGCACCGCAATCTAAATCTTAACGTGCACCACGCAGTAGTGATATTAATGACCGCATGGTATCGCCGGTAGGTGCTCATCCAGATCGAAACGGCAGGGGTGGGGCTCGAACCCAGGATCCTGAGTTTTGCAGCGCTGAAGTTAAGCCCACGCGCGCCGAGCTGGGTGTGCGCTTCAAAGCCCATTGCCACCGATTCCCCTAAGGCAACTGATAATGATGTAAATTTAGAGCTTTTTTCTACTGTCGTCTGAAATGAAATACCACCGCATTGTTGTTAGGCGCTTCTACATGGTGGAGGCCTACGGGTTTTGTAAGGTAATTTCTGAGTCAAAATAAGCTTTGAACAAAGTATACTGCTCATTTATTTTTCTGGTCGCAAACTCGGAGTCGAGATGCTTGTTAATTCTAGGTTGTTGAAAACAGATAAAGTGAATCTCCTTTTTCACACCTTGAGAGCTTCTGTTCATTTATTTCAGAGGAAAATTCAAATTTGGCGGCAGTGGCATCAAAGTTTAACTCAACGAGCCACAACCTGGTGAACACTGTAGACCCAGAAAAATCATTATTTTACATTATTTGTAGTCGTGTGCACATAGTGGATTTTGAGTTTGAAGTAAATAGTGCTTTTGGTCACATTAGTTTCTCCAAATTTTAGCTACTAACATTCAAACAAAGTCAGCAACCTGCGAAGGTTCTTCCCAGTTTCACTTGTCCATTATACATAACCTAATTTTTAATCCTAGTATTTAGGGATTGTGACTGAAAGTCTAACTTTGAGATGGCAAGTAAACAATCTAAAATAACGAACTGGGGTGTGCCTGTTACACTGGAATGCATTTATGATCCTGTATATACGTAGAAATAAAATGCTATTTGCCCACAGTTGCCTATTTGTAGAGGTCAACATTCACAAAACATTTCCTTTTAAATATAATATATGCGAGCGTGTATTCCGTTTGAAGCGCATTTTCTCCCAAGCACGCAAATGTTTAGCATTCATATTGGCATTAGCGTGGTTACCTCAGCAGCAAGTTTGTCAAGGCAGAGAGACGGCAGAGCTTGCTCTCCGCGGGTATTTCCGCAGTGCACGGGTGCTCGGAAAGAAGTGCACTCAACGGGGCTAACCCACCGCATCAACACCGAAAAAATTTGAATATCGCATCATATCAAAAGCGACATCAATAGTGTATTATTCCAGGTTAATATTCGAAATTTCTAGTTCATGTACTTAAGGAGCTCATCTTTGCATTAAAAGGTTCAGAGCTCAATGTTGCCTGAGGAAATAAGGCGGCCTTGCCTACTAAGACGTGCAATATCTTAGGTACTTTGATTGTATAGAATGTTTGTAACTCGTTTTCAGATTATCGCTACAAATAATCTTCCTTGTTCTGCCAAAATGCCGAGCCACTGAACCGGGGAGCGGTGTTTATGAGCCCATTGTAGTTCTTATGCGGGAGGAGGACACATGCAGCACTCTAAAGCCGCATCTGTCTTAAAGGCGACGATGATGGTGCCAACTGGCTGAAGAGGGAACAAAATGAAGGTCACTTATACATGGCGCCTGCTTTCAAAGCTGCCTATAAGATACTACATCAATTTTATGTGCTTCACAGACAACCTTCTACCTGACTTTTTCCAGCACATATACTGGTTAAAGTAACCGCAGTACGCAGTCGGTTCTCGAAAAAGATTTGACTAATTTGTTAAGCGAGTGCACCTGCTGCTCCAGGACGGCGCCACCGAGAGTTGCCGAGATCGCTGCAGTGGCGTTTCTCGACTCCGAGAGAGTTCTCCAGCATCTGGACGCCAAGTTGCTTTGTTGTGCAGAAAAAAACTTGATAAAATGGAGGTCAACACTTGTCTACGTGGGACGGAGATCGTCACCAGCTCTAGAGTTTTTGTCATATACTTGTGGCCTGACCCAAATGAAATTTACATATTTTATCTACCTTACAATTTGATCACAATGTGTACCTGGTTGACACAAGTTTGTTCAGTTTTGTTAATATCCAAAAGGTTAGTTTGCAAATATTCTGGGAAGAATTAAAACAAACTGAAAATGTTAAAAATCAGAAGAAAACATATTCAGTAAATGGAGGTTTTATAAGTTCCAATTACTGCATTTACCCGAAAATAGTCGACCAATAGGCCGACCCCCTATTTATTATTTCCACCGAGAATAAAAAAAATGGTCGACCTATATTCGAATTATTTTTTTTTTTATTCTCGGCGGGCTCAATAAATAGGGGTCGGGACCTATTTTCGTGGTCGACCTTATTTTCGGGCAAATACGGTAATTGGACTGTATGGAGCCTTCCGTTTACTGAGATATGTTTTTCTTCTGATTTTAGCATTTCAGTTTGTTTTAATTCTTCCCAGAATATTTGCAAACTACACCTTTGGATATTAACAAAACTAATTAGGCTGTGTCAAAACCAGGTACACATTTGTAGTCAAATTGTAAAGGCAGATAAGCTATGTAAATTTCATTTGAATCGAACCACAAGTTATATGACAAAGCTCTAGAAGCAGTGACGATCTCGGAATCCACTTTCAGGACTTTGCACCAAGTGTTGACCTCCATTTTTGTCGTTTTCATCCTCAGATGTCCGGTCATCTGCGGAGACTCGAGGACGACCTCTCCCTTGCTCGCAACGAGGCGGCCACTGCTCGGTCAGATGCTTCCGGCCTGGAGAGCCTTCTCTCGGAGTCGAGAGAGCGCCACTGCCACGCCGATCTCAGTCTCCGACAGCTCTCGGTCGAGCTCGACGCCGTCAAGGAGCAGCTACGCCTGGGAGCCGTCAACAGGTACTATCTCTGCCCTTCACTCGCAGTAAAACGAATGGCAGCAGAGCACAAGTGGGTCACAAATGTCTTTCGAGAACCCGACTGCGTTACTGCGGTTAAACTTAGCTCAATCTTCCATATGGTGCTGGAAAGGATCCAGTTGGTGGGCCACCAATGTCAACAAGATAGGTGTGAAGGTTGTCTGTGAAGCACATACAAAATTGATGTATCCTTATAGACGCTTTGCAGCCGCTGTGCATGGGCGCCGCCATAAGTGACCTTCAGTTTTTGTTCCCTCTTATTACGTTCGCTTCACGTCATCGTCGCCACAGCAGGACAGGTTATTGCGACTTTAGGTGCTACTGTGTCCTCCTCCCCGCATAGGCCCCTGTGGAGGCTCATAAACGCCCGGTTCAGTGGCTCGGCATTTTGGCAGAACAGGGGAAGGTCGGCTATGGCGGCTCAATCTGGCGCGAGTGCAAAGCGTCTATACAGTCAAAGTACCTAAGATGTTACACGTCTTAGTAGGTAAAGAACATGCCATTCCTCGGGCAACGATTGAGCTCTGAACCTTTTAATGCAAAATGAATCGCAAGTTTTTAGTGTTGTGAGAATATTAGAAATTTCGAATATTAGCCTGGAATAATACACTATTCGATATTCGCTTTGATATGAACTGCGATATTCAAATTTTTCGAAGTGTTGATCGCGGTGGGTTAGCCCCGTTGAGTGCACTTCTTTCCGAGCACCAGTGCACTGCGGAGAAGCAATACCCGTGGAAGCAAGCTCTGCGGGTGTTGCTTCTCTGTATTACATCGGTGCTCGGTAAGAAGCGCACTCAACGGGGTAACCCGCCGCTGAACACTTGGAAAAGTATGAATATCGCTATGAATATCGCATTTGCGTGCTTGGGAGAAAGGTACGCTTTCAAAGCGGAATGGTGCACGCTCGCGCCTGGTGTATTTAAAAAGAAACAAATGTTTTGTGAATGTTGATATCTACATTGCCGGAAAATTTTCAAAAATTAAACTGGCTATTATGCGAGGCAGAGATGCCCCGACAACCTGCGTATAGCAAGGATCGTAAATGCATTCAATTAGGTGTAGCTGGGCACCTCTACAGGTTTCGTTTTATGTCAAATGTGTTGTTTACTTGCCATCTCAAGGGATTAGACTTTCCGAGGTCGCAGTCCCTAAATATAGGATTAAAATTAGGTTATGTATAAGTGGACAAGTGGAAGCTTGGGAAGAACCTTCGCAAGTTTAGCTGACTTTTTGTTTGAGCGTGTTGCTACAGTAGCTAAGGGCTTGGAGAAACTAGTCAATATTCGATTAGAAAATATTCGGCCAAAAGCACTATTCGCTTCAAACTCAAAATCCACTATGTGCACACGACTACAAATAATGTAAAATAATGATTTTTTCTGGAGTGTTGTTTGAGGTGTTCTAAAAAAGGTTACCGAATTTGTGATTGTGGTAAGAATGCCGTTGGTTAGAAAAGGTTATTAACATTTTTTTTTTTGATGCCACCTGCATAGAATTAAATTTTTCCTCTGAAATAAATGAACAGAAATAGGTCTCCAAGGTGTGAAAAAGGAGGTCACTTTTATCTGTTTTTCAACAACCTAGCGGAGTGCTGAAAGCATCTCGGCTCGAGTTTTACGACCGGGAAAACTCGTGAAAGCGGTTGTAAAGCTTGTTCAAGTAAAGCTTGTTCAAGCACATTTTGACAAAGTACCCTTTGCAAAACGGTTGTTTGCACTGCCGTCGTCCTCCACCATCATCCAGCGCCCCATACTGTCTGTGCGGACGTCTTTTTCAGGATTGTTTCATTTCGAGCCGACATTAGAAAAAGCTCTAGGGTTGCATCGTATCAGTTACCTTAGGGGGATCGGTGGCCGAGTGGGCTGAAGCGCACACCCAGCTCGACGCGCGTGGAGCGAAAGCTCGCGCTGCAGAACTCCGGGATCCTGGGTTCGAGCCCCACCCCTGCCCGTTTCGATCTGGATGAGCATCGTACCGGCGTGCGGTCGTGTATCACTACTGCGTGGTGCACGTTAAAGACCCCAGGCTAGCGGTTGTACCGCACTGGCTAAATTGCTCATCTACAGCGAGTGACTCGTCGCAACTTTAAAATGGCTGACCAACTACACGCTGTATAAACATCCCCACAACCCAATTTTTTCAGTTACCTTTCATCGAAATTAATTTACAGGCTGACAATATGGTGAACAAAAACATCACAAAGACAAGGAAGAAAGAAGAAACATACTCGACAGGACAGGCGCTGTCCTGTATGCACCTGTCCTGTCGTGTACGTTCCTTCTTTTGTCCTCGTCTTTTGCGCTGTTTTTGTTCACCATGTATAACGACTACCAGCTAGCTCAGCTTTCAACTTTATTAAAGCTAACAATACTTTCAGTGTCGCTCGACACGCGCACGTGATTGCACATTGATTATTGTTAATTCGCGTGTACCATTTTCTTTGTTGGGAAGCTGCAATTTAACATAGAGTGCAGCTCAGAAAGTTCGTTGGGACTACAGACATTGTACAAAGAATTTAAAATCAACATCTTATATAATGGTTCACTGATCTAGTGACATTCAAACCTGGTGCTCAATAACGCTGTCCGCCAGCAAAAGTTGAGTCAGGAGGCATCTATGGTGCGCTAAGGCGCATGTCGCGATTTCACGACGGTAGGCATCGGTCACTTAGATGGAGGCGACTCTTTATAGGACCGATATGTATAACTGGTACGTCGCGAATTTGTGACACTTGTACAAAAAGGGTTAACGAAAGACAGAACAAAAGAAACTATGTCTTCTCTCGGGCTGCTGCCAAAAGATATGTAATGCGATAGCGTTCGAGTTGCTTTGCCTACTGCACCTCAGACGTCTATTGAGGTTACTCTTCAGTTGCCACACGTGCTCCCCTCCTCTCCCAGGTTTCGACCAATCATGGTGACCCTTCGTGCGACACTGCCTCATATGATGCGACAGCGCAGGGCACGGTGTCACGGGTCACGTCGGCGGATCAATTATACCCCATTTCTGGTCTTCCTGCTAAATTTAGAGAAGAAATTTCTCCGCTGAATTTAGGTCGAGGTGCTTCTACAGATGGAACGCGCATGGTCTTACGTCTGGTACCCCGAAAGATGCTATTGCAACTAAAAAAGTTTGCAACTTCTTAGTATGATTGACACATCTACGAGTCACGTTAAAAAACATTCCCCCCCCTGCACCATAGCAAAAAAACTTTTGGGGTACAGGCCCGGCTGCCCTCGTACACAAAACCTTATTTCTACAGGGTCGCAACGGTTTAGGACAGGGGCGGCCAAGCTGCGCATGCGGCTCTTTGCGTGTTGAAGTGCGGCTCTCTCCACTAACCCCCCCCCCCCCTACACTTCACACTTCCCCGCCTCCCTCCCGGTCACAGGAGCACTTCTCCAAAAATACCAATGGAACGAGTTTTAAATCGAACAACAGGTTGCAGTTTGGTAGTCTTGTGCTACCTTATGTACAGTCGCCGCGGGAGTTAATAGCTCCACGCGAGCGCACGTTTATTTCCGAGGGGCGCTTGACTGGTGACTTGCGTTAAAACTAGAGATGACGTTAGGGCGAGTCCATGCGGAGTGGACGGGGGAAGCCGCTCAATTCGAGGAAAACGTTGTTACCATCGGCCTGCGTGCCTGCGGGTGAGCGTAGTTCGAATAAAATTGGGAGATGATTCTGCAGAAGTTAGAAAATACGACGTGACGTGACGTGTTTCCTTCTCTCTTTCCAAACTGCAGTCTCATTCATGCTCGGCGACTTTGACTTCTGCAGAATCATCTTCCCTTTTCATTCGAACTACGCTCACCCACAGATAACAATGGTTCCCTTGAATCGAGATGGCTACCCCAGCCCACTCCGCATGGACTCGCCTTGACGTCATCTGTAGTTCTATAGCAAACCACCAGTCACGCGCCCCTCTTGGAAGTTTCGTGGTTTTGTTTGCGGCTCTTAGGCCGGGTCAGCCTGGCCACCCCTGGTCTAGGGTTTCTAGACATGTCCGATCGCTTTTGTTGGGAACTCGTCCGGGCGGCTTACGTGTGTTACCATTCCGCAGAGAGGCGCAGGTGGAAGAAAACAACCTCCTCAGGACCAGACTGGCAGAACTTGAGCAAACGGTGGTACAGCTCAGGCAGCAACTCGTCGACGAACAATTCGAAAGGCACGTAACCAAACCTACGGTACGTGGAACGCGTCTTCGACCGGTGCGTTCAACGTCCCGTTCCGCCCACACGCCAAAAGGGGCCCAAAACGGCACCAGAAGACACCGCAGGAGCATCGCCATCATTTCGGCGTCCCAACTCCCGGCTGCCGAAGCTCCTTCAGACCGTAACATTGGAGAGCGACCTACTGCAGAACGGGCATCTGCCACGTACACCGCTGCTGCTGGGACACGGCCAGGATCGCGACCGGCGACAGCACGACATTTCTACGACGTAACCAGGCGGAAATCGAGGGACCACTTTTTTGGACGCGGTAAACGCACCGGTCGGAGACGCGCTCCAGGCGCCGTATCGAAAACTTACTGACGTTCGTGCAGAACGTCGCGGCGTAACTTCCCTTCGCATTCTCTCGTTCAGGGAGAGGTGCCAAGAGGACTTCAGACGATGGAAGGAACAGCAGCAGGGTGGACTGCGGGGAAGACTGACGCTTCACGGTTTTGCCGGCACGCTGCAGACTAAGCTGAACTTTAGTCCGGAGAACGGAGCACAGCCCCAGTGATTGGGCAAAAGACCCAGCATCCACTCCATCTAACATTTCGAGAGACCTTGTCACCTTTGGCAGGAACTTTTATCGATACTTTACGTACTCGTGCTGCACGTTTTAGGACGTTAGTGTCTTTGTACATAAAAAGGAATGACTGGTTTTAATGTGAGAAAACGGGTTCATATACTGGGTGTTTCGGCGAAGACGTTAAGAAATTCCAGTGATGCGATTGCTGCGCCATTGGTGCCAGACTGCACCAAAGAGCTTACCCTGCCACATTTGTGAGGAACTTGCACCGACATTGCGCCAAAACTTGATTCGCTTTATGATTACTGAAAATATAATGGCTCCAGCGAGTCTACACGTCCGAATAATTTTGGTAGGCTCGTGAGAATTTTCAGAACTTTCGATTTTAGCCACAAATAACATACTATCCTATATTTGATCTCTCTGTCAGTGTCAAACACTGACAGTACTCGTAATTTCCGCAATATATCTCGATGTTCCTCGTCTGCTCAGGCGTGGAAGTTAGCTTTGTTGAGTGCACTCCTCACCGCGCTTGCGTACTGCAGTGAAGCGGCAACCGCAAAGTAGGCGTCGCAGTTTTCGTTATGTAGCTTCGCTGCAGTGCATCAGAGTGCTAAAGGGAAAGCATTCCCCCAGAGAGGGGCATTAAACACGCAAGTGTCGGGTATATTAAACAAAGGAACTTCGGGAGTGTTAATGCAACAGCTGTTGGTTGCATGAAAAATTTCTGAATTAAACTGCGGCTGTTAGATACGAGACTGCAGTATTCTGGCGACGTCTTATTTAAATTCGGCACTTTGCGAGGGTACTCACGAGAAAACTTATATGAACTGTTCTATAGGTTTATTCTTATTAGAACTCCATTGTTTAGTTGCCACCTTTATATACTATGTTTTCTGTGTTCAAGGTAGTCAATAGAAGAAATTAA
Organism: Ixodes ricinus; assembly: GCA_037355805.1. Lineage (NCBI taxonomy): Eukaryota > Metazoa > Arthropoda > Arachnida > Ixodida > Ixodidae > Ixodes > Ixodes ricinus. The sequence continues at coordinate 45,120 of JAZHYW010051307.1, forward strand.
AACTAAATTAGGTGAAGCAGTAGAAGGAAGCTTGGGAGTAACCTTAACGACTTTGGCTGGACTGTTCTAAGAAGGCATACTTATCGTTCACATGTGGACCTCCGTTATTACGAGGTTCAACATACAAAATGTCTTGAATTTAATAATTAATGACAAAATATATATTTTTCTAAAAATCCAAATTAAGAATGCTTTATTTACATCCTTTAGAAGTTGAATCGAACATCGATTCCGTGTGCTCAAGATTGTTCTAACATTACAACGGTTTAACCAGCTGTTCTAACATTGTTTTAGTAGAATACACTATTTGGTTTACATTTTATTTCGTACCTAAATTGACCATTAACAGCAGTCCATACTGTCCATCGATCAGCATCTAGTTGCCATGTCTAGTGCTTCTATGTGTAACTGAACAGCTAGTTCTGCGTTTGGAGAAATCAAATCTGCCGTTGCACAGCAGCGTGAAGGCAAAGCATGCACATTTTTTATTTGGATAGGCCAACACACAAATCTTAACATATAATATTCAGTGATATGAATAAAAAATGAAGCATGTGCTTGTGCTCCGAAAGTACTTCTTGCTGCTCCATAATGGACGTTTGGCTGCACCAAAGAGTGCTAGAAAACGACTCGGGTCAATCGCATCACTGAAATCCCTAAAAAATTAAGCGATTAAGAAAAAGAAAAAAAAGTTCCTGGAACAATTGGCCAGTTGTGGCGATTGTTGGGGAGTGCAAAAAAAAAAACAAAAAAAAAGGGCAAACTAGCTAAATAGTTAACTAAGTAACTTTATAATTAGTGAAGATAAATTTAATTTCAATTAGAAACCTGCTGATCATTATTGAAAACCACTAAATAAACTCATTAGGAAGATGTAAGGCAGGTACAGCCTTTTAGATAGTTCAAACAAACGCTCAATTTGGACAAGTTTCTAGGTTTCCTATTAAAATGACATCGACACCCCCCAAAAAAAATTTTATTTCTTGGCAGACGATTTAGTATGGTGTCAATATTTTGCTACAGCGTCACATATTTTTAATAAAGTAAAAAAACGCAACTGCTCAAAACCTAAATTGGGGAGGGAGAAGAAATGTAGAAGAGGAGAGAGTTGCCGGAAGTCATGTGGCTACACCCAACAGAGTCGTTTTTTTTTTCCCCTTTCGTTTTTTTGGCTGTGCGAATTAGACGAAAAACGTGCACGGCGCATGTAAAACGCAAAAGGAAGCACACGGTGCTTGACATTTGCACGTTTTTCAAGCTCTTACCAATTCGTGAGCGTAAAACGAGCAATGTCTTCAGCCAGGAAAAGGGGCGACGACTCAGCGACGTCGTCTTAGTGCGAATCAGCTTGGTGGTCGGGCGAGTCGTACGGAATAAATCCTCATTGTTTCGATCGGTAAACGATTTCTCTCTCGAAGCTAGACAGATTCGCCGGCATCGCGCACAACAGTTTTGAAGTAGAGGTCCCACGTCCATCATCATCACTTAGTCTGCTTCATTCAACCGTCGTCCAGCCTGCGACACGACGCCATGTTGAGAGTTACGCAGAGAATGCACCAGAATGCAAAGCGCTTCTAATTCTCTGTGCAACTTTTTTTTTTTCATCAATGTATTTGCAACTTTTTAGATTTCACAAAAAATGGGGTTTTTTTTCTATTTTTTAATATTGAATATGTGCCTTCAATGACCCATGTCTAAACCATTGAGAACGGCACGTGACCACGGAGAAAAGAGTGAGCGCGGCTCAAACCGGCCAATTTTCGATCGGCAGTTTTTGGGCAGCAAGAAAACTAATTTTGAGCTGCAAGTTGTGTTCTGGGTAATTGGGCTCTCTTGTGTCATGTACAAATAAAAACCTTGGTGAGCATAAATACCGTGCCAGTGTCCCTTTAAAGCACATCTTTACGCCAGCGGTCTGGTGGCAGAGGCACACAACGCATTTGCGCCATATTCCCTTTTCTACGAGGAAGTAGCCCCACGCTTTTGCCACGTTGGGCAGAATCACTGGTGCAAAAATGCATCCCAATGGGAAATGGAAACCTAAAGATTTATTTACATTGAGCATCTTTTTTTATGCCACAAATCCTGTATTTGCCTTATATCTTCCTAAAATGGGTCGATCTAGCGGTTTTCAATGATACTCGGAAAGGTTCTATTTAGAACCACATGCTTATTTTTGACCAATTCAAAAGTTAATTAGTAAAGTTTAGCGATTTAGCTAACTAGTATGTTTTTTGCAATCCCTGTTGTATGCCGTAGCTGGCAGCCTGTTCCCAGAAAGAGTTTTTTCTCACCCACCCTTTTGAAAGTCTTCGCCAAAACACAATGTCTGTTCTATATCGCGAAGGTCGTTTCAATAATCTATATCGAGCAAGTTCCCAAAAAATATTTTATTGCTGACATTTCTTTTTAAACAAAAAATATGTATATATAACATTATGTACAGTTTGCCTCAGTATTCATACAGCTAATAATAAATTAAACGTATAAATCTGCCCCCCGGAATAGTCGGCGTCTCCGCCGCTTCGATGTGACCCGGACGAGTGGAGAGAGGTACTGGCTTCCGTCGCACGAAGACGGTACAAATGTTTGTGCATCCCAACAAGGCGGCTCACGGCGCAAAGAGCAGCTCCACGGCAAAGTCCGCGTGGTAGGTGGTCCAGGTCTTCTGCTTGTGTGGGTTGTCTAGGACGTCCCTCTTCAGAAATAAGCTGGATGAGAGACACCAGGTGTGAATGCGAAACGTGCTACGCTTCAACGCACCCCGCACAGAGTCCAAGCGCAGCTGACGCCACGATTCGACGAAGCAGAGCCAGAAGGGCATCATCGCGGCACTCGTAGTCTAAACCAGTCGTGCTCTTCTTTCTGCCCGTGATTGTCTTCATTAGATCGTTGCGTAAGCTGCGCTCAGGCATAGTGCAAAACGAAGTATTTCGAAAGCAATATTCATATTAATTAAACAGCATTTTGAAAACGCTTTTCCACACAAAGCCCGAGAGGCGCGTCACAAATAGAGCTGCTAAATAAGTTCAGCCCAGGGTATCGGCAATCCATTCCCTGACCTTTCATGCTTAGTGCAGTGTGGGTGCAGTTGAGATTCGAAAGTGTGACTTCCCGAGCTCTAGAAGGAAGCTTGGGCGATATTGTTACGCTCCGTCATGGCCCATTTACAGAAGTCTGGAGGACAGGAAACGGTTTTCTGCAGTTTCAGATGAAGCTTCGGACAACTGGCAACATCGATTTTAAGCACCGTCGCTGCTCTGAGTCTGAAGTCCAGTTTATTCAGGGGGCTCTAGTCACAAAGAGTGCACAGATGAAATCGGTTTGTCTCGACGTCAGAAGCGGCGATACTGTTGCACCGCGTCTCAACGGTGCCCCTACCAACGGAGCGTTTTGCTAAACTCTATAGCCCTTCGCAAGCGGTGAAACTTCCCATAGGCCGACGCGCCGTTTACAAACAAGCCCGCGTTTTCCAGGTGCAGGCAACGCAGATGCACAGAAACCAGAATCGGGTGAAGCGTTCGAGCTGCGCTGACAACAGGCAGCAACGCAACGTCACCAGTCGCGCGTCAATTTGTGCTCAGACGGACGGCGGAGGATGCCACGAGCCGTCAAAACCAATTCCGTGCTGCGCGGGGCATCGCCTTCGGAAGGAGCGCAGCAACACGCGGGGCGTGCAATCGCGCGACAAGTTTCGAGCACCGAATTGGCTGGGATGGCTTGTAACATCCGCTGCGGCCCGCACTTACGTGAAACAGAGTAAGACACTCGTGAAACTTTCTGCGGTCACCGGCAGAGCGAGAATGGCAGAGAGGCCGTTCTCATCCTGCCAGTAACTATAGTGAGATGCAGTGATCTCACCTCTTGTCCCTGATGAAGCTGGTGTGGAACCAGAAGTAGAACGGACAGTCCTCGTAGCCACGCGGAACGGACGACTGCGGAAAGACGGAACAAAGACGCTTCAGCACCCAATTCAAATCGGCACCCTAGTCGTCTCAGCTTAGTCACTCACGCTTTGGCACCAGAACCTGAACTTGACGTCTCCCCTGACGACGGGGAAGTTGATGGGAATCACTTCGAGAACATCCGCTTCCGAACGGTAGTTGGCCTGCGGAAATTGTGACGCAAAGCGTGTTTTGAGGCTATTTTTCAAGCTTACAGCCTCGCAAAATGTTGTGAAAACACAGTAACGGGGCCAGGTGTCTAAAAAAAGAAAATCACTGTCCCTCGGCGAGAATCGAACCGCAGGCCTCTTTCTCGGTAATCCAATGTTCTACCCCCGCTAGCAGAGCAAACTGTGTTAGTATCGTTGTATTGTAGTTGCTCTGTGCTCATGTTGCCACAAAAGCTTCGCTGCTCCAATGGTGGAAGGAGTCACAATCACGCAGTCACCATAAGTTATGCGATAGTGTGATCACCACGTTAGGTGATCGTATAAGCTACAATTACTTAGGCGGAAGTATCACGTGACCCATAGTCGCAACAGTCATGTGACTTATAACGAGACCAGCTGTGTACCACATCGTGACCCTACAGCAACTGCAGTGGCTCCTCGCGGGTCAATCTAAACAGCTTGAACTTTCCTTCATTCTTTACATAAAGCCGCAGACGCCATCCCTTAGGGACCAGTGCAAATTTAAATTCCTCTTAATCCTACGAATAACATTGGGAGGCACATTATGTGCGCCGCGTCTTCAGAGCTCGGAAGCACCAGTAAATGAACGCCCAGGCCAGCTCAAACCACGCTACAAATTCTTCAACTCCCATCTTTATCCGAGATCTTTAGTCACGTCTAGTTAATACAAACCCTGTTAATATGGACACCTTGCTATATGACAAATTGGGTATAAATACCTGCATATATCCCAATGTACAGTATGCATTTTCTTTCTATAAGTGTGGACCTTAACTGCAGAAATCTGACATGGAGGTTATACAGTAAACTTTTGTTAGTTGAACCTCCGTTAATTCGACTTTTCGTTTAATTCGATCGTGTTCAAAAAGTCCCAGCGAGCGCCCATACATTTCTATGGGAGGAAAAGTTGGATAGTTTGAACTTGACAAGACTCCGCATCGGATAATTTGTCCCGAGCGAATGCGCGCAGGCTCACATTGCACGGCACCACGGCAGAAGAACGACCAACGTACGGCGAAACACGGACCCTTTGCTGCAAACCAGAACGTGCGCAAATATGCGCCTCCTCCTCTTCACCGTCGAGATGGATCGTAGCAAATGGCACGGGCCAGCGCAACCAATCTGGCGTGGAGTAGCGCGGAGAACATAGCACGTGGTCGGGTGCGCACAAGCCAGCGCGCGCTCTCGAAGCGTTTTTTCTGTAGAATCGTGTGCGCTCCATCTTGCGCACCAAAAAACGCAAATTCTCTTTTCCTTTTTTTTTTTTTTTTTTTGTCGCTGATCGTTTGGTTATTTGGCACCAAAGTCTGCTCAAAGCTTTCTCAGCGAGCGCTCTCAAAGCGCTTCTCTGTAGCATCGTGTGCAATCCATCTGCCCGTCAAAAAACGCAAATTCTTTTTTCTTTCTTTGTTTTTTTTTTTTTGTCCGTTGAGTTGATTTTGGCTTAATGCAAAAGTCAACTCGCAAAACTTATTTTTTTTTTTTTTGTAGTGCGCTAGTTTTTGGAGACGTGACGCTTAGTTACACTGCTCTCCGAAGTTTAATTTTAACCGTTTTTCTGCCCTTTTTTTAATTCGATCATTCGGATAATTCAACCAAATTTCAAGGTCCCGTCAAGGTCGAATAAACGAAAGTTTACTGTATTCTTATTTCGATTCGTTGACAATCGCTCTTGTGCATGTATTGCGATCATAATGCACTAGTGTTACGCAAATATTCGAATAGTAGTTTCGAATATTACGTTATTCGATAATCACTTCGAGATGAACTGGGTTATTCAAACTTTTCACAGTGTTAATCGCAGTGAGCTAGCCCCGTTGAGTGCACTTCTCACCGAGCATTTATGCAGTGGGGGAAGCACCACTGCCGGCGTTTGCGGGCTTCGTGAGTATTGCTTCCCCGCAGTGCGCAAGTCCTCGGTGAGCGGCGCACTCAACGGGGCTAACCCGCCACAATTATGTTACCTGCACTCACATTCATGCTCGTTTTGTTGTTTTTGACAAACTTGAAATTGGAGAAAGAATATTTGCATATAGCAAACTGGTTTCTAAATACTCTCAATCAGGATAGCTATGACAATCTTGTTGTTTACATGCCGCAGTTCATACATATAGCTAAAATTAACTGAGCTTCGAAGTGGACAAGTGGAAGGTAGCGAAGAACGTTCACGAGTTCCGACAAATTTTCATTTAAGCATGGTGCCCAACATTGAAAGGATCAAAGGAACTATTCGGTATTTGATTCGAAAATATATGGCCAAAACCACTATTCGCACACGACTGCAATACACATATGCGGGCATTTCAAACCAGTCGCGCTGCACCGAACGTACAAATATATAAATGCGACATATACAAAGGTGCCCTAAAAGCTAGAAAATATGGTACACGCACTTTTGTCTCGGTAGTATGGACAACTCACATTACGGATTTTTCGGGGGGATCACCGTATCATCCTGATAGCACGACGCCATCGTGATTCAGGAGAAACTCCTAGTGGTAATCCACGTTAAAGCTGTAAGCTACAGCTCGAGCCTAGCACGCAAGGTTCAGCTTCAGCTGTTGTATGCTCGAAGCACAGGGTACAAACCAACAAAACCATCGTACAAGGGCAAACATTAGCCCTGGAACATGTCTTCCGGCGACAACCGTATAGAAACTATGAAACGTGCTTCGCACCTGGCAGTTCATCTGGCGTCCAAAGTCCATTTCGAACACCTTTGTCCTGCCCTCAAACACCTCGCACGAAAAGTCCGTTCCTGTTCCGCGTCCGAGACCTGCAATCAGAATGTGCAGAGACAATTCACCCGAAGGCACTCCGTTCCCCCGTAACCATTTACGGTGAGCAAAAGCACTGGCAGCGTCTGTCGAGTAGCCCCGAAACTGCGTATACAGTGTGTCCGGAGCAGACCTTCTGCCGTAAAAGGAGCCCAGAAAATCTGCGCCTGCACGTACAGAACACAAACTTCCCCTAAACATGCACTGAGCAGGTCAGCCTTACCGTGCAAAATCTCGAGGTGCAGTTCTCTTTCTGTAATACAATGACAGCAAAAAACTTGTCAAACTCAAGGTTGGACGCGTTTGCAGACACCCGTGTTTTCAACGCTAATTACTTGCGGCGCCATCTCTCAACAGGTGCGGCAAGCGCACGATACACCCTGTTGTCTGCTCGCTGCACCTCTGCTCGCTGCACCTCTGCAAACGCGTCCCACATTGACTTTGGCAAGTTTTTCGCTCTCATTTTTTTTACGGGAAAAGAACTACGCCTCGACATTCCACACGGTAAGGCTGACCTGCTCGGTGCACATTCGGTGGAAGCTCGAGCTTTCTACGTTCAGGCGGAAGGTTCGCTCAGGACACCCTATATATAGTTAGATTGAAGGGTTTGCAGTATTTGCGAGATAAAACCTATGCACTATCTACGAGAAATGGTTGTTCATAACTAGGATTCCAGTGTTTTCGGGGTTTATTTTTCTTAAAATTTGGGGGTGTTTGTTCTGTGTTTATATTTTTCTTAGATGCCCCATTCTTTTCTTTTTAATTCTTGGCATTGAACAAAACATGGACGCTTATTGGTGCTCATGTTGAAGAAAATAGAACACAGGACCCCCAACCTCCAGGGAACATGCGCATGAACTAAATACGAAATGAGGGGTGTGGTCCTGAAAGCAGCAGCAGCAGCTTTGCACACAGTTCAGGGGGTGCTCTGTTCTGGGTTAATACAAAATGAAACTATGGACAAAGATTTTATTTTATCATGAAGCTTGGGTTTTTCTTATAAAAGGAAAGCGCCAGTTCTTTGGTTTTACCCATTTTCATAAAAACCATCTCAAGGGTTTAATTTTCTGGGCTTATCAGTATATACCGAAAACACAGGATCCCACTGATAACATTTTCAGAAATATTTCAAGCCCACAGCAAAAAGATACGTAAAAAATTATAAATAAAAAAAGATTAAAGTTGTTTACAACTTCCTGTAACGTCGAATTCGAGTGCAGCTCTTGAGGAGGAGGAGGGAAGGGTACCCAGGGAGGGTATACCCCTCCTCCTCACCTCCTCATCCTGCCTGCTACTCCGAGCAGCAACGGCATAACCGTGAAGTCATGTGACCCTCGTGACATCACGTGACCCTTGTGACCTCACGGGGGTCACATGACATCAAAGGGCTCATGTGACGTCACTGGGGTCATGTGACGTCACGGTTACGCCGATGGCGACGCCGCTCAAGCCGGAAACAGGCGTCCAAGAGCTTTGCTCCAAAAATTGTGCAGACAATGGTGCGTTGCAATGTGAACGGACAGCTTCAGCTGGTGCGACACTTCGATGATATTGCGTCGCGATCGATGGGAAATTTTGGTGATGTTACGTCGTGCGGCGTTTCATGAACCACGACCAATCATACACAAAACGACTAGCACCGGACACGTTCTCGCAGACGCGCCACATAAAGTTTTGGTCGCAAAAGCGTATTCATTTTTAGCTCGATATTGTTCTCTTCTGCGTGCCTCTTCACGTTCACGCACGGGAGATTCTTGACGTCGAAAGCGTTTCATCCCAACACCAGGGGCGAAACTGTCGGCGCCCACACATCCACAACGTTCTCCCTCATGCGCGCACTTGCGCCGTCGAGCAGCCGCCACTTTCTTCAGCACACGCTTTGGCCGCCCCATTCTCGAGCGCAAAGGCTTAGAGTGCTGAGGGAACAAGCGACCAAAGGCGAGAAAGCAGGTGGCAAGGAGCGCAATCGCACGACCGCGACGCAACCGCGATTGGCTGATTGCACTGTGCCTCAACTGCGACTATTAGGGCAAGGGTATCACTGCTGTATTCTCCCTCTCCTGGCACCAAAACCACCCGTGATAAACGCGCGCATGCTGCGTTCGTTTTGGGCAACACGACACTTGCCCAGCGCAGCCAATGCTGTAAAATATGTACAGAGATTGAAAGTGTTTCGGGGCTACATAACACATGGTGCCATTGTGTTGTCTCGTCATAGGCAGCGACGAGGAAATGCACCCGAGCACAGACATGCAGTCGGAGGCACATTTGTGCACCAGCCTTAAATCGCTGGCGCACAGAGAGGCAGCATGGCACCAAATCCGCCGCTCACCGGACAGCTTGTAGATCCGAATCTCCGACACCTTCTGGGGGATCTCCTCGGGGACTTGTCCGTTGTGCTTCTCCTTCACCTCCTCGAAATACTCCACGTAACGATTCTAGAGACGAAGTAGGAGACGTAGGCATGCAGACGTTTCCAGCGGAGGAAAACTGTCATCTCCACAAATGTCGAAGGATATTCGTTGGGGATTAGAGTGAAGAGTGAAGATGGGAGAGCTTTCGTACCTGGCTCGGAGTCTCGACACCTTGGAACTTGGTCCCGACAGTCTTGTCCGTCCGCACGTTGCCAAAGTACTCCAAACTTGCCTGAACAAGGGTTAGATGATACAATTAATTTGTTACTCTAGTATTAGCATACCTGCCAAGAAAAAAAAAGAATTGAATATAACTGCCAACTTATCCTTAAAGAAAGGGCTATGTTTCTCATTTCCGCTGTAGATGAGAAATGTAGTCAGTGCAGCACGACTGCTAGCCTGGGGTCTTTAACGTGCACCATGCAGCATAGTGATACACGAATGCATGCCGGTATGACACTCATGCAGATCAGAGCAGGCAGGGATGGCGATTGAGGTGCTTCCAAGCTGTAGCAGTCGCGTTGCACTGCTCGCGTCAAGCTTCACCGCATTGCTCCAGTACGTGCGTGTCAAGCTTCACCTCTATGTGCTGGCATGCTCGGAGAAGTCGGTGGCATAAAAGAGCGGCTCAGTTAGCTTTTAATGGGGTTGGAAATCTTGCTCACTATTATGAGTCTACATTCTTGGTCGCGGTTGTAAATCGACTCCCAATTTTTGACAACTTTTGCAGAAAACAAACTTCAATTTTGAAAAAATAGGGGATATTCATTTTCAAATCAAGAACTATAATAAAAGAAAACATGCAAGCTACTCTTCGTAAGAATAAATTGGCTTCTACCGAAAATGGAATGCAAAAGCCCCCAGGTGGCCACTGAAAAAATCCACTTGGTCCAGGATTCAATAATGGGAGCTCATCTGATCTCATGCTTGCAGTGGCTACTATCAGACTGGTGGCAACTGTAAACATCCGTTCGCTCTATTGGCTGCCAGCTCCTGATTAGTTCAGTTGGTAGAGCGCTCCACTAGTCTTGAAAACGTCCTGCGATCAAATCTCTGACCAGGCGGATTTTTTCAGCGACCACCAGTCGCCTACATTACGTGAGTTGCACTCCATTTCAGGTGGAAGCTAATTTTTTTTCTTACGTAAATCTTCCCCACCTTGGGGCTTCCTCTAAACCTTCTCGGTAAAACCGAGAAATGGCTTACCTCGGCTGACTCAAACAGCCCGTTGTGCACTAGCAGCATGCATATCATGGTTCCAGTACGTCCCTTGCCCCCTTGCAGTGAATAGCCACCACATTCTCGGGGTCTTCGTTGAGGAATTCCTGCGCCTTTGCCACAAACTGAACAGCATCCCTGCAGAATCATTGACACATGACCCAAAGTTGCAACACTGACCAGGCAGTGAACAGGTTGCGCCATCCAATGCAGAATTTTTGCAACTCTGAGACTGCCTACGGTCGCAATCATTGGACCCAATCTCGAGCTCGAACGTTACTACCGAACTGCAATGCAGCACTCCTACACAATCATTCGGTGACACGGCCTGTTCAGAACTGCCCTTTTTTTGGCCACCAACTGGGATGACTAGCAGCCAATCTCCTTCTGCTCAATGGGCTATAGACCATTCCAATAGTCACCCTCTGCCATCTCTTTCTGCTGGGCTGTGGGATCTGTTTTGAGCACGCGCAGCAGTTGTCTGCCAAATATTGCATGCCGTGCATATGTGCAAGACTGTACTTTTCGTCTGGGTAGTAAGCTCTGGAAAGGTGCATAGATGGCAGTGGCAATACATAATAGACTGCGGCGACTTTTAAGGCAAAGCAGAGAGTTACGATCATGAGGGACTCCAGGAAGCAATGGCAGTCAACAAAACATGTGGTACCCTGTACTTTTTCACGTTCTCTTTATTACAAAACTCATCAAATTAAACATCCCAAGATCAGTGGATGGCACATCACTGTGCACTCCTTGCAGCAACTCTCAGCGGTTTGCACAGGACCATACTAGCTGACAGTGGAACAGTAGTTGAACTACGTGTTCAATGTCTTAATGGAATTTTAGAATTTTGTCCTATTTACAGAGAAAACACCGTAAAATCCCGTAAGAGTGCCCTCCCCATTCTTATGGATAAATATCCGTAACATAAAAATTCCAAACATCGCTCACCATCCGAGTCTCCAGTTTAAATTACGCAATGTTTGACGGAAATCGTATTGACTGTGCGATCTGCTGTACCGTTACGCGTGTGACAAGCAAGTTCGCAGCGAGTTTCCGCATGTTGTCCGCACTCTGCGTGCACAATCAGTGCCCGTGATGCGCGAGTTCGCAGCAAGTTCCCAAGTTTTCTGTCCGCAGTCTGCACACACTATGTCAGTCCCTGTGGCCCGCAGTTTGTAGCCGGTTTCCAAATGTTTTATCGCACTGTAAAACATGAATCTGCTGCATCTGTACTCTGCAATGTCCCCAGTGACACACGAGTTTGTAGCAAATTCCCATGTGTTTATCGCGTTTCGAAAGTCAAATTTGCTGCGTTCAAGATTTGTGGTATCAGTTCCCGGGTCACACGTTTTATAGTGAGTGCCCTTGTTTCTCATTAATTTTTTATAAAGTATTGCTGTCTCATTTTACCATTTATCTTCATTTTGGGTGGGTGCCCTTAAGGAATTTTACGGTAATGCTTGGGTTCCCATAAAAAAATGGCCTCCGTCCAGAGAAAGTCAAGAACCTTACTTGAGTAGCGGCACGTTGTGGTCGTCAATGAGATAGCGCTCGATGCACCCCTTGAAATGACTGTTGTCATATGTGCGTTCACCTGCAAAGTGCTCTTGTCAATATAGCCTGCTTCAACTGCGCGCGTTTCCAAATATAATATTGGGAACGTGTGCTGCCAACTTACTGCACATGTTGTAGATACGGTAGTGACCAGGGTGCTTGGTCTCAAAAAACCGTTCCACTTCCTGCAGCAAAGATACTTTGATTAGAAACAATCTGGTATTAGGATCACTTTTTTTTATAACTGTACGAGCAATCCAACTTACCTGGATGGGATTTCGGTACCAGGACATTTTTCCGGACGATGGGTAGGACATAGCAATGATTCGATCTGACATGTAATGGAAAGACAAGAGTCTGATAAGACTAACTTAGTTACCAGAGTTCCTCAATGTGTCTAGGGTTCAGGATTTCTAAGCTTCTCAGAAAATGTATTTGATCAATGATTTTTTTAGTACTTTTCATTCGCTTCCTCCTCCCTTAGGTTCCACTTGGGTACTTGTTTTCCTCCTTTGCTACCCTTGCAGTTTGAGAGGAGAAAGTAGAGGAGCTTCTGCCTTGCAAGAGACTGGTACTGTGCATTTGTTTATAATTATTATTACTATATGTAGGCCTTTTAAACCTCCCTCTCTGCACTCGGGTATGGGCAGGAGACAGGATCACATGACGAAAGATTGACATACACCCTGAAATTGTCATGTTCAAGATTTGGCTGCCAGCCTTGCGCATTCCTGTGTGTAAGATAATGCTACAGATGCTATCACATTTATTTTATTAAGGCGATTGTTTCTGATCACAAATGTTGGTTTATGCTTAATCTAGAACTATATACCACATTGCTCCAGGGTAATCTCCGGCGACTCGAGTGCTGCAGAAAATTCCACAAAGCAAAGTTGACTTCATACAAAGGCAGAATGACGTTAACAAGAACGGCAGATAGTTTCACCACTCCTGCGAGGCCATGCACGCCTGCTCGGTACCAACTTTTCTGCATAATGATTCGACTGCAGCTCTTGCGGTGCTTCAAGAAAAAAGTAGGTTTGAACAGAGGAAAAGGGAAAAGAATGCTTGTGACCCCCAACTCTCCAACTAATATTAAACGACAAAAAAAAATTCCTGAAAAAGAAAAAAACATTGCTTTTGAAGGTTTCAGGCTTGCCAACATCTAAAAACAAATTTTCAAAAAGTGTCATTATTTTCTGCCGTAAAGTTTACTTGATACCAATTACTTCAAATACTTTGGTGCCATAAAAAAATAAAAAAATTAGTGGATGCTTTGAACTATTTTTTCTTCAATCTGTTGTTTCAATATAAATTTAATTTTAGTCACTGTCTTTTGACAAGATTAAAGGAAAGGTTGTCTTGTTTTTCCTCACAGAAGTTTAATTATAAAAATGCACTTCAGGAATTTTTCATTTATTTTTTGGTGGTTTCAATAAAAAAAAGTTGTGACTGTCGAGAATTCGGAAGGAGTAAAACATGTTTGATTTTGCAGAATAATGTTATTACAAAACTAAATTACTTTCTAGAAAATATTTCGAAATTCCTCTCTCCAGGCATTCTGCTCTGTATTTAGCAAAGGGAAATGCTGAACACTGATTTGTTTAGTTTGCTAGTGATAGATGGAATAAGCAATTCTGTTGTGTCCCCATAGAAACTGTTGTGATTTCCTTCACAATCAATGTGCAGAGCTCAAACTTTGCACTGCATCATTGATTACCTATGACTAGCAGTGTGCGCTGTTAATTTCATTCACTTTAATCCAGGGGTTCAGAAGTTGGCCTTCCGGGGCAGCATCTCCTTCTCCCTGTAGCAGCGAGAGGTTATGGAAGCGGTGCCAACTTTGACACCGCCGCGCACGAAGGCTAGCACGCGTATTGAGCCTGGGGTGTTGTGCCCCAGGAAAAGACCAAGAAACGAACCAACCTGTGACATAGACGAGGTCCAGGTCAAAACCATCTTTCTGGTAGCGACGCTTGTTCTCGGACACCATCAGCCGAGCACCACGCGTAAGGTTCTTCTTTTCCGTGCATATCCGGACTAGGCTCACCACTCGCACCACTCGACCAATCACGACCAGCCTGGGAGATCACGATCGCATGAATGCACGCGGAAAGATGACATCGTCAAGCCGTTGCACAGCGTAACTGTGCCAGGTTTTGCATTTCACACCCTCAGTGCTTCTATACGGCTGGTAGCAGTGGATAGCAAACAGCTCGCATATTTTAACATGGTCCTTAAAATATAAATTGACTAATACTCTTCTGCTGTCTACAGTAAAGTATGGTCTAATGATAGCCGCAGATTTGCATCATCTTGACTGCCTTCAATGCCAAATAAATTGACCACATAATCGGCCGGCTCTTGGCACATGACAGACCGCATGTTGAGACTTTGTAAGCATCACTCAGCTAACGTATAGTCTGTCGCAAGTTTAAAGTAGCAAGATAAGCCCCTCCCACAATGCTCTCTGGTTGCAGTAACTAATGACTCTCCTCTTCCAGTGATGCGACTGGTCTAGGTCATTTCGGAGAAACTTCTGGAGCAGCCAAGAAATCCATATTTGGAGCAGCAAAAATAACGTCTAAAACATGTCACACAGTTCAGTTTTATTGGTACAACTGCAAAGGCATTTGTCTACTTTGCCTGCACCCTGCTGTGCAACCTTTTGCAAACAGGTTTGATTCCCTCAAACACAAAGCAAGCTGTTTGGTTGTGCAGAAAAGAACCAGGCACTGCAGCAATATGCCAATTGATGAAAGACAGTATAAACTGCTGTGGACATTTTCTGGGGTACGGAATAAAAGGTAAACCGAATAGCGTATTCCACTGAAATATTTTTAGGATAGGTTGAATAAAACTAATTTGAATCCAGATAAAAACAAAGCTTTTGTCATTAGAGCCATGAACATCAATGAAATTTTATACACAGAAGTTTCTAACAACAAAAATTGGCATGTGAAAGGTAAATATGCCTCCTAAAAGACAATTCAGATGAACAATCGTTAACCTTATTTCGAAGTTTCCATCCAGTGATGTAGCTAATTTTTGTTTTAATTCACTCTATTGACTGTGACATTGAACATATAGGGGCTATATAAAGGTGATAACTAAACAAGAGAGTATAAAAATAAACCTACAAGTCTGTAGACAAAACTTAAAATGCCCAAATACCCATGCATAATTATGAATTTGAAAAGCAAAAATCATTAGGATACTGCAGTCTATCACACAGCAGTTTTATTCAGAAACTTCACTGCAAGGTAGCGTCGTTACATCAGCACTCAATGTTTTTAATTTCTTTTTTTAGAACCGACGCTCGCGCATATAAAGTTACGCCCTGGATGGGAGTTTTCTCTACGACCCGCGGCAAAGCACTGCATATCTTGCATTGCTGCGGCAAAGCAGATACGCAAACTCGCGATGCCTGTTTTGCGGCTGTCTCTTCACCACAGTGCACGGTGCGAAGCGTACTCAACGACGCCAACTAATCTTCCACCAGAAGAGATCACAAGAAATACTGCGAGACTTCCAAGTACTGTCAGCATTTGGTACAGAGATAAAATTAAGCAGTATGTTATTTGAGGCGATAATCGAAAGTTCTGAAGATTCACACGAGCCTATTATATATTACATTTTAAGAATTAATAAAGTGAAGTTAAGTTTTGGCACAATGTCGGCAAAAGTTCATCATTACAACTTGGCGAAAGTAGCACGGCAGGGTCGGCACTTTGGAGCAAATGGCGAAGCAATCGCGTCACTGCCTTTCCATTTGCCTTCTCTCCAGCGTTCGCTCTGCTTAAATGGAGGGCTTTGTCGGTGGAGCATGCTCTGCTATTCTTAACCTGCAGCAGACTACGGTGTTCACGAAAGCATTAGTTTTATCGGATGAGACGTTTTTGGAGAGAGCTTGAAGAGTTGTATCTATTTGCCGCAAGACGACAATTGATGAAATGTGGCTTTTGCCATCCGCTTGTTCATACTCACTTGTAGTAGCCGGAGATCTCAACCGAAGCGTAAGCGACCGTCGCAATGAAGGATAGTAGAACAACAACAAAGTCAACGGCATTGTACCAGTGGCTTAAGAACTCGCTGCCACTGCAATCAAAAGGAAACAGGCCCCTTTAAGCATGGGCTCAGTTTTTGAGTGAAAACCCCATTACAAAGCAATCTCGGGGAAAGGCAAGAAACAATGCTCACCCTTGGGAGTACATTCGAAGTAGAATTTCGAATACAAAGAAGCAGACGAAACATAGGGCAACTATGTCATAGGCACGCTCAACTTCACTGGGCTTGCCAGGCTGCGACACGTCTGCTATCAGCACAATGATGTCGATGATGATGAGTAGAAAACTGAAGAGCCTAAAGCGGGACAAAGAAAGTTTGTTCTTGATACTGACATCTCGGGCATCCGAAAAGAAACTTTGCTGTCTGCGTGCATCGCCATTAACCTCACTCAAATGCAATGACGCAGGATGGAATTTTGTTATTTCTCTCGGATGTTTGAGATATACAGAGTGTTTACAATAGACCTTGGCACTGTAAAAAACGAGCCGGAAAAATCTGGATCTGCAAGAAGAAAGTTCGAATTTTTCACTAAACGTGCAATGATGTGGTAGATTTTACCTGGTGAAATTTCGCGGCATAGCTCCCGTTCTGCGAAAAATGAGACCAACAAATTTGCCAGGGTCAATGGTGGATCTGTTTGCAAGTGACCAAGTTAGCGATGGTTCCAATTGTGGTGCCATCTCCCGACAAGCGCAGCGAGTAAACGATGCGCTCTTTCATCGGCTCGTTGTGCTTATCAGGAGATGGCGGCGTTTTGCCAGTTAAAATGTACCACCTAAATGCACATTTGGTGAAATTCTGATCTTTGTACATGCAGGCACAGATTTTTACAGCTCCTTTTACAGCGCTAATATTCATTGTAGACACCTATATATAGGGTGGCTCAAGTCACCAGGCTCGATCTAGAAAGGACCGTAAAAATCGACGCCTGCACATAGCAACTTTTCGTCAAAGGTGTATTTCACAGGTCGGTTTTTTCTTAGAAAATTACAAAGCGTAGCTCTCTTTTTGTAAAAAATAAGGCCAAGAAACTTGCCAGGGTCTACGGCGGGCAGCAACGCTAGACAACAGGGGTCCAGTTGCGGGGTGTGTTTGATGCTCGTATTGATCAATGGCACTACCTCCTTATCGCGACCACCATGGTTTATTAAAATGAACATAATCTTTTTTAAATGTACCTTCAATTAAAAAATAAATGTGGACATTAAAAGCAAAACTTAAAATAAAAAAAAAGTGTCTGCATAACGGCAGCGCTTTTGCTGCCAACGGATTTCGTCTGCGTGTCGTCTGCTTTCTTTCGCTGGTCGGCTGCATCTTCAGACGCTGCTCCCGACGCCATCTATCAATACGAACGCCAAACACACTTTGCTACTGGACTTGGTCGTCTGGGTTGCCGCCCACCATAGACCCTGGCAAGTTTCTTGGCTCTATTTTTTTACTAAAAGAGAACTAGGCTTTGTGATTTTACAAGAAAAAACCGACCTGTGAATTACACCTTTGACAAAAATTTTAGATGGCTACGTGCAGGCGTCGATTTTTGCTGTCCATTTTAAATCGAGCCTGGTGACTTGGACCACCCTATATATAGATTTGTTTGAGTGACAACAGTTTTCCTGTTAGCCAAGCTTTGACAGGAGTAAAAAATAATTACAAAAACAAATAATTATGCAAAGTATCAGTACCTGAATCCAAGATGCTGCACAAACCTCCTCAGAGCAACGTTTCTGTAAACATGGAAAAATCTAGCTGAATTCCATATTCAAACGCCAATGCCGATCAAGGGGTCTCAATGCAAGTCTCACCGGGTGGGCTTCTCTGTTGATGTGTCGAACGCACTTGCGTTCAGCTGGTGAGCTTTTTCGACAGTGACGGCTTCTGGTACGTCCTCACCCGCAGTCATGCTATTCGCAGCAGCAGCAGCGAGCTGCTCTGTGCTCTCGTTCGCAAACTGTGTGTACTTTACCATCCTGGAACGAAGTCAAGCGTGCGACGCGTTCGCATAAATATGGAGGGTTGGAAAATGCGCTCTCAACGGAAAAGAAATGAAAACATCCTCCGCACGCAGACGTCGCATCATAAACATACCAAGCAAGTTTCCTCGAATATCCGGTGAACGCGTTGGGCAAGGGTGTGTGAACGCGATGAAGCGTTGCGAAAATAAACACACTCAAAAGTTTTACTCGTCAACGCGGCGAGTCGTCACTTGCTCCGAACAAATTCCTGTGCCGGGTGTCAGAAGCTGGCTGTGTTTTGACAGCTTCGGGTAACTTTAGAAGTTGAACAAAAGAACATACTGAGAGGCAAGAAAACGTGGAAAGAGTAGAAAAAGTTTCACACGAGGGGCGAAAGTAAAAACGAAATAGATGTATACGCTTGGCCAATGTCCAGATCCGCCCCTTTGAGCGCAAACAAGTGGTCGATATCGAAAACGAAAAGTTACATTTTCGTCGAAATATGCCGAAACTTGGTTTTACCTGGCAGGTTGACGAGTCCGCAGTCCTTTAAGAGTCTGCCAGCACACCTCCGGTGCAACTAAAGTTTTTTCTTGCGACACCACAACTTTCGCGATAACTTTTTCTAAAGTTTCTACACCCCCTTCACCTGTCCCGTCGGAGAACACACGAAGATCTTTGCGCACAACTCGGGTGCTAGTGTATCGACTCACCGCCAAGGGCGCAAACTGCCACCCTGTTGCCTCATTCAAGAGATCGAGTTGCATCCACCCGTCTATTGTTCGCTGCCCGCCGCTTTTTGCTCACTCCAGCAGCGCTTACATCTGAAACCGAAACCGAAACGTGTCCTGTTTTCGTTCTCTACACCGGAACTCAACCAGCACGCTCCATTTCCACGACTTATAGAAATAGCTCCGTGTTTTTTGCACAATGCCTGGGTTTGTTGTGTAAATTAAACATAAATCGATATATTTTTTTTTTATTCTGTTCACCCCTAAGCTGATAATGCGGCGGGACAAAACCGGCAAAACATTTACAGCTCGTGCTTTTAGCGTTTGATCGAAACGCCAAAAATGCATTCCTTTCAATTGTCTATGCATCCTCTTTTTCTTTTTTTTTTTAGCGCTTTTTAGCAATGTTAGGGAGTGCAAGAACAGGCAATCGAAACGCGACCTAAAAATATTCGATTTTGCTCGCGAGGGACCCTGCTAAAAACTTGAGCCTAGGGTGCCTTCATACACGTTATCACACGCGCTTTTGCTTGAGTGGTGACATATCAACCATTTTCCCGCCCAATCGTTTTTTTTTATGCATTTTGAAGTGCGCGCAATCCGGTGTCACTCAGCTTGAGCGCGTAGCTTTGGCTAATGCATAGACGCCATTTTACCGCCCAAGTCACGCACCGAGTGCGCCAGAGCGTCACGCGCTGGCACATTCATGGCAACAATGGATGTCTTCACCCTCAGACAGACATGTAGGCACCCTGCTTGAGCCACAGGCCTTTGTCCACGTGAACACAGCTATGGGAGGGAGAGGAAAGCCGCTTTTGCATGAATTTAGGCAAATTCGGGCGGCAGGCTAATCTCCGAAGGATAGTCCCCTTCTTGCTCGAGTCGCTCCTTCCCCTGTGCCTTCGGCAATACTGTGCACAACTAGCGAGATCAAATTCGGTTATTATTATTGTAGATCAATGAGAGAAAATGACACTCTTTCAAAGAATGAAGGATCCAGTTGTGCTTTGGCCAATTTATTTACACGAGGGTAAATTTGCAGGGTAACGCAACAAGTTGGGGGAGTAGCGGCTTTCAACGCAAACTGCAGCAGACGCAGCATTGTCCGCCCTTACGGCCGAGATGCTCGTTGAAACACCAGAGCTGTCCACTCGTCACCACGCTTGTGACACCGAAACTCTGCACAAAACGACAAGCAGTGGGAATAACAGTAACAGACGTCTGTCCACATTGGCTTCTGGTGGTAGCACCGCTCTGTACTTTTATTTCTCCCGCCAGTTTGACTTCTGAAGTGGCTCAATGCCGTCCAAAATGGCAGAAGCGTTTACAATGGACGCTTCATACTAATAATCAACAGCAAAATGATTCGACAGTTTCGCGTATATCCGAGCGCCAGTCCTGCATAAAATGAACGCTGTGGCTAGCGTTACGTCCGGACGGAGCACTGGAAACGCGTATACCTAACCCTCCCCCCCTCCCCCCCCCCCGCCCCCCTCTCTCTCTCCCCCGTGAACCAAGGGAAGGCGGAGATTTGGACGTAACTTGGGTTACGTCGGACGTAACGCTAGACACTTCGTAAAACGAATGCACATATCATTGCACAAATGTAGCGAAAACTAACTTGTACAGATACCCTTAGGCACTGCATTTAGAGCATTGAAATTTTATGAACAAAGAAAGTTTGGAGTGAAAGATAGTGACTGACTACAGAGCAATCTACAGGATGTCACAAAAAAAAAAATTTACTGTTTTTTTATTGCAAAAATAAACTAGGTATTGCCGAGCGCTCATTCTCCGTCCAAAGGTAGCACTAGAGGTCACAACCAGATGCCAAAGTTTCAGCCCGATCGGATAACTTAATCAAAAGTTATAGTGATTTTCTGAAACTTTCAATGGGTAAATGGTGGCAGGAGTTTTCAAATACAAAGGGCTCTATAGCACCAGAAACTGAAAACGGGCAAAAATGGGCTCTATTTTCCCATTGAAATTTTCAGAAAATCACCTATAACTTTTTATTAAGGTATCAGATCGGGCTGAAACATTGGCATCTGGTTGTGACCTCTAGCGCTACATTTGGGCGGAGAATGAGCATTCGGCAACGCCTAGTTTATTTTTGCGGTGAAAAAGCCCTGTAAATCTTTTTCTTGTGACACCCTGTATACGTATGCTGGCAGGTAGCTTCATCGATGAAATTGCCCATCTATGCTCCTGTACCAATGCCAAAATCACTTTTGTCCACAAACTTCTAGTTCAGAAAGGTTCACTCCTGAAATTTCAGCAATAGACCATTTGCTGTCTTACCCAAGCATCAAGGAGAATGCAGGGATTGGTGTTCCACGCGCCACACGCGCACGCCTTTCCTGTATAAAATATTCGAAGTAAATAACCAAAAGAAAGCATTGACGAACGCGCGTGCAAGATGCCATTTGTTTTAGGTTTTTGCTTTGGAAAAGTTACTACTGCTGAGGCCAGCACGTGCGGCGCGTGGAACACCAATCCCTGCATTCTCCTTGATGCTTGGGTAAGACAGCAATAGGTCTATTTCACCAACCAGGCATAATTATTTTTGTTCTATCCTTAGCAGAATAAATCCCGCAAAACCAAAAACTTGATTTTCTTTAGCTTTGGAAAAATAGGTCTAGTAAAACCAACGAGGTAGAGGTCCTTAGAGCGATAAACTGGCAGCTGAAAGTGACCCCCAATTGGCCGACGCCATGTTGCACATTTTTTACCACGTGACCTTATAGTTTTGCATCTAGATTTTAACGAAGTACCACGCACAAATAATTGCTTATTGATCTTTAATAATTGTACCAACAAGATAAGTTATGTTTCTTTTGTTTTAAGTCCAAAATGTGCTTTTACGACAAAAGCTCGAGGTATACCTAAGCATTTCTTATGAGTTTTGAATGCTAAAGCATGCAAGCCGCTCGTCCGCTCCCTTCGTTGTCTGCTCATCCGCTCCCTTTGTCGTCTGCTGCGTACTAGCGTGCGCGCGCTTCGGGATCTCGGAGGCCATGGCGCAGCGGCCAATGGGAGCCCCGTCAACGCGCGCCAGCCAATGGAACCGAAGGCGATCGCGGAAACTAGAAGCCGTCTTCGCGCTTCAAATTGATGACGTCAGCTCGCTCCACGAGGCAGTTAATGCTTTCGATTAAAAACTGGGGCAGCTTTGCAACGCCTCCGCTTGATGCCGTCAGCTGCAGTGCTGTATTTTGGGTTTTTATTGGAGCTAGACACTCATCTCTGGGGCTAACAATATTGAAAAAATAGTTTATCGTAATTTTTACAGCGATCACAACACAAATCTTGGCTCAGTTTTGTGTAAAAGCCTCAGGACTTGGTATGGTCACGTATCTAGTGGTCAGAATTGTACAACATGGCGGCAGTCAAGTGGGGGTCACTTCTGCCTGATGAACGGGATACCAGTTTATCGCTCTAGCCCATCTACCTCGTTCAGTAAAACACCCTGGCAAAGGTGAATACTAAACTGCCTTTTATTCTTAGTCCTGGGTCCACGCAATCGCGCATGCTCAAACTCTCAAAATGTCATTTGCCTACTAAATTTATTATTCTGTATTTATAGTTACTCAAGGAATGAGAACGGCAGATGGTCTATTTTGGATGCCCGGCCTCCATTATGCACTCGTTGCCTTCCTTAGTGCTTCGACTTCATGCGCATGCTCAAGGCTTGCAAAACGCCGAAGCACCATTGAAGGCGGGGAGCTCGCGCCGGAGGCGGGACAACAGAAGGACCTCCCGGCCATTCTATTCCTATCAGCGACCATAGTACTTCCTCCCCATCCGCTCACACATACCGCTCATTTCAGGAAAAACTAGCGCTCAAAACCGCGCCATAGGCTACTTAACAGTTGCACCACTCTAATAACAAACGTCGACGGTGCGACGTGAAAACGAAGCCACGTTGCCACTTTTGGACGCCGGAGCCACTTTCTGTCAAACCACGGTTTGAGTCTTCGACCCTGGAACACTTCGGCACTTTGTACTATCACTCGGAGTCCACGCCAGCGAACGAGCCAGAGTCTCTCGCACGGTCGCTCCGACGGTCTCTTTGACGCCGCTTGCCTTGTGGTACGCTGCCCAGAACGCCTCTTCGACCGGCGTGTCTGGCGTCTCGTCCCACTTGTGCGTCGAAAGTTCTGCTGCCGTGCTGCCGTCAAGATCGCAACGTCGGCGGCGCGACGCTTGTGCGACTCGGTCGGGATGCAGCAAGCGCACCGGTCAGAGACACGTTCCGGACGCCGTAGTTGTGGCTGCGCCGTCGGTCTGGCGAATGTTCCGGCGGCTCTTGCGTGCGTTCGCTGCGGACCGGCTCCAGACGGCTCACTTCAACGAGTCGCTACGACAGATGGACTCGACAAACTCGTCCAGCTCGGGTAGGCTGGCCTCAAGCGCGGCGAGGGTGGCGTTGATCTCGTTGACCTGCTCCTCTAACGTGGGCTCGTAGGAGTAGGATTGGAGCATCGGAGCACTCTGGCACTCCTGGAAAAAGGCCCCCAGGTCCGAACCGGGGTCCCCGTCTTCGGCGAAGGGGGGCTTCTGGAACGAGAACGCGGGGACGACGGAGCATGAGGTTCAACGTCCCGCATTCGCTCTTAGAGATCCGGTCCCACGGTGGTCACCTCGAAGGGCTACGGAAGAGTTTTAAATTTGGTACACTTAGCAGAGCGCGTTGGATAGACTACAGTTCACACAGAAAGTGTAAACACTGAAATAGACGAGGGACACACACCCACAGAAAGAACTGCGGGTGTGTCACCCTCGCCTATTTCAGTGTTTTTATTCTTTTTGTGTGAACGGTTTTTAATTTATTTGGAAGACATACAAATACGTACTTGAAAGTAGCTTTCCTAACATATTTCTTGTGCTCTTGGGGATTCTGGGGCAAGCTATTTTAGTCATTGGATAATTGTTTAACTAGTAGATAATTAATTCAGATTTCCGCAGGCTTCTCATTTTTCTCCTCCAACATCAACAATTAGAGGGCAATAAATTTACATAGCATACTCAATGATATAATCAAGAAGTGGATGAAAACTTAAAAACAAATTCTGTTTAAATATGTTCTAAACAATAAAACGCTTTGCGGTACGACCAACATTATTTTTGAAAACACACTTTGAAACAAAGTTTTCAAAAAAAAACTCTCGTATACAAAAAAACCTTTTTTTTTTTTTTCAGCCATAATTTGTTTTTGCTTGCTGAGTGCACACATTAGCCCGGAAAGCAAAGGGTGGCCAGGGTGTTCCTTAAGCCGTAAAATGAACCAGAAAAATGTAAGCCTGCACATCGAATGTGCATTAACGTGGATTCTACCTTGCGAAATTTAAAGGCAGAGTTCTCTTCCCGTAAAATACGAGACCAACAAACTTGCCAAAGTCAACCGCAGACGCGTTTTCAGATGGCAGAGTCAACAAAAAATGTAACTTGGTGCCATCTCCCAGGAGCGAGTGAATGGCGCACTCTGTTGTTTGTTAGCCGCACCTACCGGGAGACGGCGACACAAGTTAGGTTCGTCGCTAACTCACTCGTCTGCAAACACGCCCACCACTGACTTCAGCAAGTTTGTTGGTCCCAATGTTTACGCGAAGAAAACTAGATCCCGAAATTTCACGAGGCAAAATCCACTACCCAAATGTACATTGCACAAAAGTTTGAACTGTCTACGTAAGGGCGACAATTTTTTCGGCTCGTTTTGTGGCGTAAGAAATGCCGTGGCCAGCTCATACCACGTTCGAACGGCCCTACACTAACCTGAGCGAGCAGACCTACCAGCTCCACGAGGACGAAGTCGTCCGCAGGTAGCAGGACCTCCTTGGGCTCCACCAGGGTCTCCCCTAGCTCCCCGTCGCAGTCCCTCCTCGTCCGCCGCCACCGGGTCTCCCCCGGGGGCTCCTGGCTCAGCAGCGACATGAACGCCGGCTCGGGGAGTTCGCACTGGCCTCGCCGGCGCCGCTGTCGCGGCGCGCCGGTGCAAACGCCCCCTGGTGCAGCTCTACAAAGTCTTCTTCTAGACCCCCGTGCCTGGAGGGAGAAGAGGCCGCCGTCAGGGTCACCAAACGTGCAGAAGCCCCGAAGCTACGGCGGGCTCCGGCGACATTGCCCAAGAAGACTAAACATGTACACGACGTCGTCGTCGGTGGATCCTCAAAACCTGCCCTGAGCGCGCTGAAACTCAATGAAGTCGGAGACGCATTCGTCTTGGCGTCGACGCGTCAGCGCAGCGTTGCAAGGCACGGGCTTTGCCATCTGTGTTCGTGGTAAACTCCAGAACCACAGAGAATAAAAATTCCCGCCGCTCGCGGAACGTTACTAGTTTCCACCTTTGCGCGACTATTAGGATGTACATACATGCGCCCTATATTAGCTTCATGACATTTCGTCAAGACGTACGCGTTTCAAACGCCAAAAGAAATAGTTTCTTCCTTCAACAACAAAATCTTGCGAGAACTACGTGGCACAGTGCACGAACGGTGCGCAAAACTTCTTTCTCGATACAACGACGAGCGCAGGTGGTAGTGGCCGCAGTCACTCACAACATGAGAATAGCAGGGACGGGCTTCAGTTGCCCTGCCTCCAGCGCGAGCTGCCTACCTTAGATGACGTCTCGTGCACCTGGAGCACGCAAGCTCGGCCAATGCACGGCGCAAGGCACGGAGTACGTGCGACGGCAAAAACTAGGTAATTTTTGGGGTTCTAAATAAAACAAAGGAGGCAAAAAATATTTTAAAAAAAAAATGCGAGGGGTCGGTAGACGACATGAGATTCTGCAAGGCAGAAGATCCTCCTCACCCTGGGGAGGAGAAAACAGACAATAGTGTATAGGGTAGAAGGGAGAGCGAAGGAAGCGGGGGAAAAGTGGAGAGCGCGAACTGGGGTGGAATAAAGTGCTCCACCTGCTTTTGTTTGTTAGCATTTTCTATCTCACCATCCAAAGCTTCCATTTACTGAAGCCAGATGGCGCAACCGCCAAGCCAGTGTTGAAACACTAGCTGTCGAAATTAAGGACGCCGGATAGGTGGCGCAAGCCGTCACCCGCTTCGAAGGGCTCAACCCCACTCGTCCATCCGTCCGTGCCAATATGAGATTACTGTAAGCTGGTTCTTAGCGAAGCCCAGCTGCTCTAGCTACACGATCGCAACGTAAACCTTTAATGAATTGCTCACGATCCTTTTTCCCGCGGAACGTTCGGAGGGCGAATCACCAAGAGAAGTGGAGCGAGCCTCGGAAAATGCAAAGCCGCCGTGCTGAAATCGGGGAACGCGATCTGTGCCGGAATTCTGGTGCGTCAAACGTCGCATCCTTTCTTCCCAGTACAGAGGTCGCGTCTCTTGTCGGGACGATCCTCGGCAGACGACTTGCAATAGGCCATCGGCTTCTAAGGAAGCTTACTTAGGCATGGCTTGGAACATGAAGCGGTCTGTCAGTTTACGGGACGCAGAACGAGGGAAAGACACGAGTGCACAGAAAGGCACCAACCCATTGGAACAGCCGTTGTGACCAGCGGTGGTGCACTGTCGCTTTGCCGCCTCGCCAGAGGCAGACGAGTCTTTGTCACTCCGTCTCGTACCGTCTGCCATCATGTCGCTTCTGCGGGGTGCAGAACAAAATCGCAGTGTTGGAGAAAACAAACTGAACTGAAGTCGTAACAGGTCGAACTTCTTAACTAAGCTTAAAAGCCAACTAGCGTATTTTAGGCACTTGGGAAGTGCCAAAAATACACCCAGCTAAGGTACAAGTAGGCGATTGCGAAATGCATTCAAGTACCGTGTGTTTCCGAGATAAGAAAACCTTGTTTTTCTCGCTGCAGAAATAATTTGTGCATCGCCAAACGCTCTGCCTCCGCCCAAATGTATAGCCAGCGGATAGAACCAGAAAAAATTCAAAATTAGCCTTATCTAATTCAAAAAGTTATAAGCAATTTTCAAAAAATATTTCAATGAGAAAATGGGGCACGTTTTCGGTAGTGCGCCATACATCTCCATGAACTTATGGACTCCGCCAATACCTATTTCTTTGCTGAAAATTTCCGTAAACCACTTATAAATTTTGAATTAGATAATAGCAAGCGCCGAAACTTTGGCATCCGGCACAGAATGCTGGCACTACATTTGGGTGGCTGAGCTTAAAGGGGCGGTGCAACCATTTTCCGACTTCGGCCAATTAACTGCGGGAATGAACCTGTGTCACCTATGAAACGAAGAACAGAAAACAATTTTTTCTCGCGCACTCTAGTTTTTATTTTAAAAATGAAACAAATCAAAGCTGCCCCTCAACTCGCACGGCGTTTTTCGAGCGACATCTTTGGGGACCACCTGGTTTCCCGTTGGGTTACGTCTTCAGAGCCCCCAGCCACTCCCTCCGTGGTTGTTGACTTTTCAAGGATTAGCCTTGCCGAAGGTCGTGGCGAGAGATCGATACATAAGGCGGTTCGCCAGGGGCCTGACGGCGAGTGTAGAAGTGGAGGAGGACAGGTGTTGTTGACTTCCGCGTGTACCACACTGACGAAACACCGTAGGTCCCGTAACTGCCACAAGCAACTGCAGATAGGCAAATGATTTGTTTCTTACTTTGCGATTATGCGAAGGAATAGCAGTTTTTCGGGGGAAGGTGGTGCGTTTTTTCTCACTTGTGCCTAGATAACTGACATAAAATATACAAACTGCAAATTCTTTCAACGTTAAAAGGGACAGTTACAAAAACACGGCTTTCTTTCCTCCCAAACATCCGGTACTTAAAGCACACCCGAAGTACGCAACATAACTCGAAGCGCAAAGCGAAGGCTTACCCGCGTCGGGCGAGCGCCCTCAGCCCCTTGGGACTGAGGTCGGGCTTGAAGTAGTCGCTCTTGAGCATCATGGGGTTCCCCTGGGACATGGCCCGCTGGGGCGAGATGGCCAGCTTGGTGCGGTAGTGCACGCGCAAGGACAGAGTGCCCGTTGGCGTGCCCACTTGCCCCACCTGCACCTTCTGGCTCCCCTCCCCAGCTGCTGCTCCTGCAGACACGCGTTCCGCGTTGGGAAGCTGGCTCGGGCACCGGAGCAACGGGCCCAGCAGAGGCTCTCGCGTAAACGATAGTAAGACTATCGGTTCAATCGTACCGGGTTTACTAATACTAAAGGCACCTTGTCATTGGATAAAGCACTACTCGCTCGAAGAAATCTCTGGGATTTTTCCCGGAGCGCGCATCCTGCCGAGGGGCAACCCACCTGGGGCTCCCCCATGTACACCCGGTAGCAGACGACGTAGGAGTCGGGCCCCTGCCGCAGGGACAGCTTGTACGCGGGGGTGACCCGGGTGACGGCCACCAGCGACTTGAGCAGCAGGCTCATCCGGTTGTACACCGTGTAGATGACGCGCACCGACGCGTCGCACGCCTCGCTCCCGGACAGCTGCCACGTCTCCAGCACCAGGGAGTCCCCCTCCACCGTCTGCAGCGAGATCTCCGTGCACAGGCTCGGTCCCCCGCCTCGGGGATCTGGCTGCCCAGCGCCCGCCGCACCTCCTCCGTGATCTCGGGGATGTCGGGAATGTCCAGGTTGAACTGCGGGAGGGGCGAGGAAGCGTACAGAGAAGTTGAGTGCAAACCTCCCGTCCACGGGCCCGCTCCTCCTCCCCCTCTTTCGCCTCCCAGCAGACGACGCCATTTTTTAGCGTGGCCGTGCAACTGCCCTTATAGACCCATTTTCGAGGTAAACAACAACGAACGAGATGGCGGGTTCCAGTTGCCGTATTCATTTCCGATTGCTGGGTGTCGTGCGTGTCTTCCTACGGGGATCGCGCAATTACGAGCGCGTATTTGAAGTCTGCCTTCAAATAATCGAGCTCGTTATGGGCAAAAATTAACGCATCTAAGAGGTCCTAAACTCGTCGACCCGTTCGACCCAACATATGCGAGGATATTAATGAAAAGAGGCACTGGAACCGCACAGTGACCTGGCCCGAGACGGCATAACGTTTTACTGCGTTATGCAGAGTTTTACAGTTTGCACGTCGAGGTATGGCCATGAGTAAAAGACTAATTCACGCGCTCGTGCTCGACTATGGTACTGCGACTTTTGACCGCGAGTTGCTGGGACTGGCATGTCTCGTAGATCGCATGCACCTCAAACTAAGCAGGGATGTCCTGGTGGCTCGTGGACGTAACTCAAGGTAAGTTCTCGCAACATAGTCGAATGCTACTAATATATGTAAATGTACCTTTATCCGTGCTTCGTACGAAGACACAGCAACCAATCCAATGATTAGTTTGACAGCGGCACACAAAGCACAGATACGGTAATGGTAGTGATCTCGACGTATAATCAAACAGTCTCAAATGCTGCTGCGAGGGTTTAGGTACGCCAGCCGAGAAACGCTCAAAACGTGCGAATGCTCCTAAAGATGCGTAACTGCGGGGCAAAATTATAGCGAGACGTGCGGTGTATGAATTCTTGTGCAACAGTCTGGGCCTGCCCTTTGCGGGCGCTGTGCATTACAGGGCAAGTCACTCTAAAACAGTTACTGTTTCCTACAATTTACTATGGCCTATATTTTGTATTTATTTATTTATCGTTTCTCGACGGCCCTTGACAGGGCGTTACGTTGAGGGATGGGCGACACAAGATATAACAAGTATAAAAAGCTAGTAGAAGGCAAAATAGAAAATGTATGTTCACAAAAACAAACAAATAAATTTGATTAGAAAATACTGATGTCAATACAACTACAAATACAAATGCAAGTACTCAGTAAAACACAAGATAAGTAGTAATATATATGGTACTCTTCAACAACAGATACAGATGTCAATTCATGTGGGCACCACTGATCATTAAAGCGCACATATTCCTGCATTAGAAAGCCCCTAAAAAGAAAAAATAAACAAACTAATTGAAACACGCGTGCCAAAAAAAATAAGCGAAAAAAAAATAATTTTAGGGCAATATTGCTGGCGCGAAATTTATTTGAAATTCTGCGCGCAAAGTCCATGACGTCACGGGTCATTCCGAAATGACCATGTCAGTCGTGAAGGCGAGCCCTCCTCAAGCGCCCGAAATGCCGAGAGAAAAAAGTGGAAAAAAGGTGACAGCCAACAATATCGCGTCTTGCGCTGTCAATATTGCTCTAAAAAAATTTTTTCGCGTAAAATTAATTTTTTGACATGCGTGTCCCAATCCGATTGTTTAAAAAAACATTTCTTTTTCTTTTCAGGGGCCTTTTAATAGACACAAGAAAAAAATAAAGAGGCTACCAGGCTGTTCTTCGTTGATAACTATGTTAATTAAATAATTTGATATGCTAATAAAAACTTCTTGGCATGGCAGACTGACGACAGATATGTATATCGCACAGAAAACAAATTAAAATCACTCGTGAGAATTGGTTCACGGTTTTTTGCAATTGCGTAGCAGCATGGTAAGTATAATGCTGGCGTTTCGGTGGAATTTAACTTTGCACGGCAACACCAAAGACGATCCGACAAAGAGTAAAATCCCATAAACCGCTACACGTTCGTTCCGAAACCCGAAAGCATTTGGCCATGAGGTGCCCGGACGAGGAAAACCAGAAGTCTCTAAGAATAGGTCCATAGCAAGTGACAGGCTAACAATACGGTAGATGCTACGCCACGGACATGGGCTCTCTGCCTTTGGTAACACCTTGTCGCACGTTCATGGATGGATGGATGGATGGGTGCTAATGGCTGTACCCCTTATAATGGGTGGTAGCTTGCGCCACCTTAACCGCCAAATTCACAAACCTCACTCCAATTGAGGGGTCCCTCCACTTCGTCGAGGAAGGCGCGAGGGTCAACGCTGGCCAATCGCGACGGCGGATGCGACTCCGGTGGTTAGCCTTTCGCCGACTGTACATAACAAGCCCATTGTGCCGAATTATCGACGTCGCCTAAAGCAGAAAACACGGTGCACCGATTGGACAGGAGTACTACGTCAGCATATGGCAAACATTCGTCTTCATTCGGCGACGACGCGAGTCTCGGGTGTTGACAAGAAGGAAAGCAGAGCTGAATGGTTCGCGTTGCCTTCAGCATAGAAGGGACTTAGAAAACATCACGGAGCGGTTGCAAAAAAAGTTGATAAACGATGCTTACGAAGGGGAGTCCCTAAGCAGCACTTATGAAGAGGAGTTTATGAGCTACACTGACGGAGGGAGTCTGTCAACGTTTACGCAGAATTGCCTGGAAAGGTGCGAGGCCGAGACGAGTTTCATAAAGTGGTAATGAGACAAGGCGTGCCTGAGGATTTTGCCGAGCGACCGTTTCACCGAAGGCGAACGTTGTAACTCAGGTTTCCTTCCTTTCTGCATGTACCAATAAACCCCAAAATTAACCACCAAGCCGGTTTAAGCATAATCGAAGAAATAATTAAAATAAAAAATAAATTGGAGCTGTCCTTTACTAATAAAAACCAGAGCTTCACAGGAAGAAATCTTCTGACGATAGCTTTATTTTGCCTCAACTGGGAACACAGCCCACACCGGACATTCCGTTGGGCTGCTCCTTTCTTCAGTAGCTATGCCGCTTATCTCGCATCCTTCTCTTATCTGTGCCGGGACGATTTCTAAGCATTCAAGTCGCACCCCCGTTTTCCAGAGGTTGGAGCATCCAACGTCCGTGTCCTCCTTTCTTCAACACGAACATCGATGAGTGACAATTTTTTGTTCGACACCCAAAATCGACGGCGGAAAACACAGAATCTGCAGGAGAAAAATTGGCCCTGCAAATGCAAAACCTTAGTTATAACGAAGCGAGAAAAGTTGGTTCCACAAATGTTGGTACGCCCGGAAGTTGGCCTTTATCACCCTATCTTAGTTGGGGTCTCATTCAGGGTGTAATTATCCTGCCCAAAATAAACGTTGTTGCTAAATGAAAGAATGTGGTTGTCCTCTGCTTGTCCTCCGTGTTTTATTCTTTCGATTTTAAGTAAGTTGAGTACTACGCCTGGCAACAATATGCGAAGTCTCTGCAATTTGGCAGGTGCAGTGTAACTGCTTGCCTTGGGTTCTGTAACGTGTGTCGCATGGAGTGACTGCACGACTCTGCACTGGCGCGATGTACATTTATGTTGGAACCGACAGGAATGAGAATTCAACTCGTGATTCTCATATTCTCGACACAAGAACGAATGAAAACGAAAATAAATGACAAAAGTCGAGTGAACATAATTAACATGCTCGTTTTCCCAGTAATTGAAAAGCTTAGTTTACATTGAACCAGAAAGGAAGCTGGAACAATAGAAACAGTGTAGGTGTGTCGGACAAGCTTCAATAGTTGCCAAGATAACTAAATTCATTTATCGTCTAAGCGATAGATTAATGGTCTTAAAGGGACACTGACAGGGTATTATGCTCGCCAAGGTTTTATTTGTACATAACAGAAAAAATATCAGCCTCCCAGCAGCTCAAAATTTGTTTTCTTTCCACCCAAAAACAGCTAATCTAGAACTGGCCAGTTTGAGTCTCACTCACTCTCTTCTCCCAGTCACGTGCCGTTTTTTATGGTTTAGACACAACCACCCAAATAATCGAAGTCGTGGGTCATCGAAGGCACACACACAATGCTAAAAATTTACAAAAAAAATACAATGCCCATTTTTTGTGGCTTGTAAAAAACTGCAAATACATTGAATAAAAAAAGTTGCACAGTCACTAACTTTTGGTAACTTTCTCCTCCTTTATATTTCTTCTTCCTCCCCAGTTTCAGTTTCAGTTTCGAGCAGTTGCATTTTTAGCGAAACACTACAACAAATCGCCTGGCAAAAAATTTAAAAAATTTTTTTGGGGGGTGTTAGTGTTTTTTTAATTGTTTACAAAATTTGGAAGCAGAGGTTAATGCAGTACACTGCGTGCCAATAATGCCAAGGGTGTGCCAAAAAAACAACGCAACACTGCGTTTTTTTTAATCATTTTTTATGAACTCTAGCACATCCGCTTCAGCCTGCTGTTGAAAGCCTAAAAACATCAATTTTCCTGCTTTTAAAAACTAAAACTAAAAAGATTAAAAAAAAAAAAAAACTCAGGGGCGTGGTAACATAAAGTGGCCGGGAAACCTGGAATGCTCAAATAACCCTCGACAAGCTTTATAATGCATCATTCAATTCTCGTGTATCCTATTGTCATCTAGCGTGGGAATTACGACAAGTACAAAACTTAATAAACTGTTTTTATTGCAGGAGAGAGCAATTCGAGTCATAGCTAATGTCGTATTAAGCACGCGCTGAACCACTTTTTTTTTTAAATGCAAAGCAATAAAACAACAATATTTCAAATATAAGCTTGCAACAGTAGTAACGCGGCATCCCCTAAAATTTTTAACCACTCCGCTATTGCGGTTTTCTAAATTAAATGTCAAGAATACTGTACATAGAGTATGTAGCGCTGGATATTTAAAAGTACCTCCTCCTAGAACAAACTACAGGCTTCAAATGGCACAGCATACACTACCAACAGTACTAAACTTCTTAAACGAGCAAAATGTTTGTCATGGTGCACTTAAGAAAACACGCAAAATATTCACCTCAAACTTTTTTTCAAATTTTCTCGTGCATAGCATTGATTGTTTCTTCCATCTTTTCATTTAGTATTCTTTTTTTCCTGTCGGCTGATCTGCCGGAAGGGGGCAGGGGCTTCATCAAGCTGCACTTCTGCAGTTTTTTCTCCTCTGTCTCCGTCATTCATATGTATGACGGGAAAAAAATTAATGAATTAAGTGGAATTGAACCCCTGTTAAGCGGAGTGGAAATCCAAGCAAAAAATACTTGCTGCAGAAGTTACAGAAGGCTCCCGTGTAACCCTATGACTGTCTCGCACAAACTTCTGCTTCATAAACTTTCCAAGCTTACACAAATATTCTTTCATGGATTCCATCTTTTCTAGCCCATCAGTCGCAGGCAAGCCGGTTCAATACTGACATGGTTCTCTGGAGCAGGGGAAAAGAAGGGACTCTCTTTTCCCTGCTCCAAGGTTACCATGTCACAACTTGTTGCTGCCAACAACAGTCATTCTTCTGTCTCTCTTGCTTCCGGGGTTCCCCACAGATCTCTTTTAGGACTGCTGCCTTTCTTTAACGACCTTCCAACAAATATCTCCTCATCTAATCTCCGCTTTGCTGACAACTGTGATTTACTGTGAGAAACTAAATCATTGTAGTACACGTGTAATTAACTCTGACATCCACACTGTCTCCCGGTGGTGTGACTAATGGTCTATGAAGCTCACCGCTAACAAATGCAAGTATAGCTGTGTGTTTTGCCGGTCTCGTGACAGCCATAATTACTATCTCAATCAGGCTGATTTAGAGTTGGCAACTTCATACAAATATATAGGTGTACACATAACTTCCAAACTTTCACAAAAAAAAAAACACTCAGCAAATAACCGCTAACGCTAATTGAATGTTAGGTCACCTTAAGCACAATTTTCTCTTGGCACCCGTTTCACTCATGTTAATCCTTTATAAAGATCTCTGTCTGGTATCCCGGACAAGCCACTCTGGAAGTCAACCAAAACAAGTCCACTTGCTTTGTTTTTACCAACTACCACTGCAATGCAAGCCTCACCACTATAAAAACTACTCTGCCACTGCCCCCTTTGTCCTTCTGGCAAAGAACTGGTTGCCTTTCTTTATTTTATGAAATTTAGTTTGATAATGCTACCCTACGCAACAAACTGATCACCCACCCTCTTTTGTGATTCTTCTCGTCTTGAATCATCAGCACAAAGTTGGCATCCCAAGTTCGATCTTGACGTTTTATTCCTCTTTTGTCCCCCCATATATTCCAGGACTGGAACCGCTTTCCCCAAGACGCTTGTCACAATCAAAGACACAGAGCTTTTCAAAACTGCCATTAATATATATATACTGTAAACGACGTAAATTTTCGAGGGCTCAAATTTTCGCGAATCGGGCCAAAGTTGAAAAATTAAAATTATTCGCGGGTTCTAATTTTGGCGGGGC